>PVJI01004211.1:0-111614 GCA_004026765.1 Micronycteris hirsuta | reverse complement strand
GAATTTGGCAAAGGTGTATCTTAAAAAATTCTGGCTTGCTGACCCCTGAATATTACTTTAACCTGGTCCTGTCTGCCACCGGATCTGAATTTACATCCAATGCCTTGCTATGAGTAATCCTACCTGTTCTGCATAATCTCATGAATAATCAATCCAATGTAAATTGGCCCCTGATAAAAACCCTGGCTGGGCAAGCCACAAGGCTTTTTCCGGAGATGGGAGGAATCAGCCACGTGGCCCCAGTCTCTCTTTCCCCGCGTGTCTCGGTATGAAATTCATACACGCATTGGGTCACGGTCACCCACGGGTATCGGCAGGCCCGATCTACCCCGTGCCAGATAGACCAATGGAACAGAATAGAGAGCCCAGAAATAAACCCAAGTGTCTGTGGGCAATTAATCTTCGACAAAGGGGACAGAAGCATAAAATGAAATAAAAATAACCTCTTCAACAAATGGTGTTGGGAAATCTGGACGGCTACATGCAAAAAAATAAAACTTGAGCACCAACTTATACCATACACAAAAATAAATTCAAGGTGGATAAAAGACTTAAATAAAGTCGCAACACCATAAAAGTCCTAGAGGAAAACATCGGTAGGAAAATCTCAGACATTCCATGCAGAAACATCTTCAATGATATGTCCCCTAGAGCAAGGGACATAAAGGAAAGAATAAACAAATGGGACCTTATCAAAATAAAGAGCTTCTGTGGGGCTAAAGAAAGCAGTATTAAAATAAAAAGAGAATCAACAGTATGGGGAAACTTATTTGCCAATGATACCTCGGACAAGGGTTTGATCTCCAAAATATATAAAGAACTCATATGACTCCACTCCAGGAAGACAAAAGACCCAATTTAAAAATGGGCAAAAGACATGAACAGATACTTCTCGAAAGAGGACATACAGAGGGCCCAGAGTCATATGAAAAGATGCTCAACATCATTAGCCATCAGAGAGATGCAAATTAAAACCACAATGAGATACCACCTCACACCAGTCAGAATGGCCATCATCAACAGAGCAACAGATAACTGTTGGAGGGGATGTGGAGAAAAGGGAACCCTACTGCACTGTTGGTGGGAATGCAGACTGGTGCAGCCACTGTGGAAAACAGTATGGAATTTCCTCAGAAAAATATAAATGAAACTGCCTTTCGACCCAGCAATTCCACTACTGGGATTTTCAGTAGTTTTACTACTGAAAAACCAATTCAAAAGAACCCATGTACTCCAATGTTCATAGCGGCACAATTCACTATAGCCAAGTGCTGGAAACAACTTAAGTGTCCATCTACAAATGAATGGATCAAGAAACTATGGTACATCTACACAGTGGAATTCTACGCAGCAGAGAGGAAGAAGGAGCTTATACCCTTTGCAACAGCATGGATGGAACTGGAGAGCATTATACTAAGTGAAGTAAGCCAGGCAGTGAGGGACAAATACCATATGATCTCACCTTTAACTGGAACATAATCAACAAAAGCAAAAAGCAAGCAAAACATAACTAGAGACATTGAAATTAAGAACAATCTAACAATAGCAAGGGGGGAGGGGGGAGGGGACAATGGGGTGAAGAATTTTCAGGAACCACTATAGAAGACACAGGGACAGAACCAAGGGGAAGGAGGGAGGCAGAGAAGGGAGGTGGGGTTGGAGGGGGTGGTGGGAGGGGAGGGGAGAGGATGCAGACAACTGTAACTGAACATCAAGAAAGTAATTATCAAAAAAAAGAACACTTTCCCAAAGACTAATATATAGGTAAAATTACTAGATATATTTGTCTTCTTTTTTAAAATCTCTAAACTTCTAGTGATAGACTTAGTTATCACTTGAAAGCTTATGCCAGAGAAATGTTATTGAATAGAATGTACTGCTTTAAAATAACATTTATACTATATATCAGGTTATTTAAGAGTTAGAGTCCTGGAAAGGGCTAGTCCCTAGTTCGAAGTGATCTGCCAATCAGCTTCTTTGTCTTTTAAGGAACTTATCTTTGAACAGACTGACAGCTGTCAGAGGGGTAAAGGGATTAAACAAACAAACAAAAAAACAAGTAAAAAACTTCGTAGGCACAGACTATAATATGGTGATTACAGGAGGGAAGGGGGGGCAGTAGATGAAGGAAAAGGAGAGACAAATGGTGAAGGAGGGAGACTTAGGGTGATAAACACAATACAATATAGAGATGAGGTATCATAGAATTGTACACCTGAGCCTATATAATTTTATTAACCAAAATCAGCCCAATACATTCAATTAAAAATAAAATAAAACTCCTTTTTGTTTGAAGATTTCAACCTAAGATTTATTTTTTGCAAACGTCTGCTCTACTTACCTACAGGTGGTAAATTATGACTCCTTCAAACCATACCTGTGTCTTGTATAAACAAAACGTCTTATAGCCAGTGTACTCAGAATTGTTTATATTTTTTTCAGTACAACAATATGATAGGTCAGGGATATTTCCTATTTGTTTTTATAAGAGCACCAAGCACAGATTCTGGTAGACAACGAAGACTCAAATGATCGCTGTTAAGTCAGTCAACAAATATTGGGGGGTAGCTTTGGAATTCAACCTTCATAAGACATGAAACATTCCGGGTATCAGAAAGCTGCATGGTCAAAAATATATATATTAAGAATTTCATAAAAGAACTTTTCTAGATTTTTTTCTGGGATTGATTGATGAATTCTTAAATGACAAATGAATCCAACCTGATTCAAACAAATTTCACTACAATGGGCATATAAATTTGCACAATTGGAAGATTGACTGATGTTTTTGTTCTTTTCTACTACCTTTAAAATCCTGTGCCTTTTGAGTTCTTTTGTATGAGTGACAGGATTCCTTACGAACATGAGAATAATGCAGGCCTATTTGGGAATCACTGTAATATACTTTAAACAATTATAAATCTAACGAAATGTTAGAAGCATCTTTGAAGATTTATTTGAAAGTCTTTGTACATGTCACAGTCTAATAATTAACAATTGGCCCCTCTTTAGCATAGTCCTATTTTTTCCACATAATTTATAACTTACCATATTTTAATTTTTTAGTTATTCATATTTATACATCGAGGTTACATGCTTTAAAATTTTAGAATCAGGCATTCACATTTACCACTCAAATTCAGCGAAGCCACAGTGTTATAATTGAACTCACAAAAGATAATGAGCAGCCATAATGCGATCAGGATTATGTTTGAGGCCATCCTGACAACTGTGTGGAAAGGAAAGCGGGAGGTGGAGAGATCAGCTACAAGCCTATTTTAAAAGTTGAGCCTAAAGATGATGAGTCTTGAACCACAGCGATTGTGGCCAGGGTACAAAATGCAGGGTGGATCCCATAGATGTTAAAAAAAAGACAAAAAAAAAAAAAGAGAGAATCAGGGGCTAATCAAGAAAAATATAATTGTGAGATACAGTAACATGATCAGGTTTACAGATTGGTGCTTGGACAGTCGCAGGAGGCAGAACGTCTGCACTGCAAGAGATCTCCCAGAAGCCCAGGGGCCACCGTCGAGGAGGGGAGAACAGGCCAACTCTCAGGGAAGACAGTGATCAGACAGGGGGCTTTGTGTCTCGGTGAAGTTGCCCAGCGACATGGTGGTGACGTCTCTAAATGAGAGGACTCTGAAGGACCATACAGCTTTTGATGTAGTAAGTTATTTAATCCTTACTCTATGTTTTAATCCTAAAACAGCTCTATGAAATAGGTACTCTTATGATCTCAATTTACATATGAGAGAGCTGTGGAACAGAGAGGTTAACTGCCAGTATAGCTTTTGAACTCCAGCAGCCTAATCTCTTAAATTCAAGTTTACCATGCCCATACACAGGGCAGGGAGGGTGATAAGCACTGGAGACGACTGTAACCAGGAGCACGACAGGACACTTACTGTAGTGAACACTGTTAGCAACGTGCTTCATTCAGCTGCTCACAATACGGACGTACCCGGTGCTACACTGCACATGGAGAGAGCTATGAAAAATATGGTGCTTAACCACATACTTTCTATGCTATGGGGTAATTCTGACTTAAAAAAATGGTAAGATGGTATAGTCAAAATTTTCAAATACCTACCACATCTGGTTAATTATAAAAATTCCTTTTTTCATTACACGCATCCTTTACTCATCATTCATTAAGCCAGACAATCTGCTGGACACTGGATACACTTAGGTATAAAAGAAAAACTTAGTCCTTTGAGCCTGTTTTTTGCAAGTAACCAGTAAACTAAAAACAATTTCTACTTTCCTGTTTTCTTCTTAAAGTAATTAATTGAGGATCAGAAACATTAGAAAATTTTCCCAGGATCGTAGACCCTTATAGGGGTAAGGCTATAACTTGAATCAACATCACCCGTGTCTAAAAGTTCATACGCATTCAGTCACTATGTATATTGAGTTTACTCTGTTTCAGACCATGAATGCAGCAGTGAATAACAGAAAAGATAGAGAAGGCTCCTGTCATCTCGATACTTAATGGCTCTATCTGTTGCACCATGCTCTAAATACTAGTCTAGGTCCGGACAAAACATTGGAAACTACACTAAGGAATTTAATAGAGGGAAAGAGCTATACATAGAGGGTTGAAAAGTGGGAGTTTTGAAAGAATCCAGAACAAACTGCTAGGTCAAAATGTGATTGCTGACACTGTTCATGGAACGACAATGGCAAAACCACCCCAGGAAGGGTCAGTCCCATACCACTCCTTCAGTCTTTCAGTCTCCTGCAGCGCTGTCCAACTTTTTGGCGTCTTTGGGCCACAGTGGAAGAAGAGAGTTGTCTTGGGCCACACATTAAGTACATTGTGACATGTAATCACAAAAAAATCTCATAATGTTTTAAGTAAATTTACGATTTTGTGTTGGGCCACATTCATAGCCATCCTGAGCTGCCTGCGGGCCACAGGTTGGACACCCGTGCGTGCCTTCTACAGTCAGAATCTAATGGGAAACCAGGTGGCAAAAGAGAGCTGTGGTGTGCAGGGCCCCGGTTCTGAGCGAAACAGAGCAAGAGTGTAGAGAGGTGGGCTTGGAACTGAGAGGCAATAGGAAAATGACAGACGTATGCTATCACCTTATATCTGAGAGAATATAATTAGAAATCTACAAAGATTTGGAGCTAGGAAAGGGGGGTAGAAACCACCTGGTCCAACCTGCTATTTTCCAAATGAGATCATTGAGGCCCCAGGGGATCAGGTGCCTTGTACAAAGTTACACCACTTGTTTGTATCAAAGCCAAGACAAGAATCCAAACTTTCTTATTCTGCATTTCACTGAAATCTCTGCTATTCAATCCTGTCTCTAAGAACTGTGACCAAATTATTGGACAATGCTCTCAAAAAATAAAAAAGATGATCTATAAAGGATGCCAGAAATTAAAATTTTATATCATGGGCCATTTTTATATCCTTCATGGACCCAGATAAAACAAATTACTGCCTAATGACTTCATTCACTGTGAGGATAAATTTTGAGAATTTAGGGAACAAATGATAGCGTGTTTCTTAATCTGTTTCTCTCAGATTCCAATCTATTGACCTGAAGCTGAGTACTGCTGAGTTTGATATCAAGCCCCTGTCAGGACTGATTAATGAAACTAGAGTAATTGTAAATTATCTGAGGCCATTTGATCACTTAGTTCTACCCATCGATTCTCAGATATGAGATTACAGAGAGAGACTGCTTAATGCAAAGCATAGAAAAGCAATGTAGCCTGTTTCTTGGTCCCTAACCCCAAAGGGCTCTGTGCTAATTGCATTGCCATGGACACACCATTGCTAGCCGAGCCAAGAAGGATTGTTCGATGCACTATGGCAATAACTCCTCTGTAGTGCAGCCGAGTCAAATCTGTGCCCTATGATGTATTTAGGTACCTGAATTTGTACCATCTCGAAGGTGTGTAAAAAGGTAAGTTTTACAAAGAGGTATATGCCTTCCATTGGTTGTTTTTATAGATAAGCTATTGAATAAAGACACCTACACTTCAAATCCTTTTTAATCCAGTTTATGTAAATTGAAAAAATCCCACCGTGTATTAAAATACTACAAGATGATTGGTCTTTGGTCAGGGCTTTTGAAGGATTTACTGATTACCACTGCACATGCTTTTGTTCAGGCATTTTTCTCAGTGATCCCTGATGTCAAAGCCTTTTGTTTAATTTACTCAGTAAGAGCTGGCTACTTCTTTTCAATTGTTTAATATGAGAATGGCTTTTAATTTTAGCATTTTACTGCCTTGGCATAAAGCTGAACTGTGACAACTGAGATAATGTTTTATCTTCAGAAAACCAAATATTCCAGAAATTTAAGTGACTGCACCAGCAAAACGTATTGGGAAAATTAGACGGTTGCAAGCCAGTGCACTTTTGTTAGAGATGAGTTGTTCTGAGCAACAATTAATAGTCTCAATTTGGGAAGCTGCTCTGTTTCACAAGGTGGGTTGTTTCCATGAATAATTATCATTCATAAATGATGTACTAAATGTTCACATTAAGCTAGAGAAGAAATCACATAATTTTACCTCCCACAACAAAAAATAGTTGTAAGATGTTGGTTATTTGTAGATAATATGTAGCATTAGAGGGTCAGCTCAAACAGTGGATTGAGGTTTGATTTAATTACTTGATTTAATTCCTTTCTGTTTGGAAATCAAAATCAAATCAAATGGTAGATTCATTTGTATAACACGCTGCATCTCTGATTGCATTGTTTCTGGGATTTTTAAAAACCAAACAAAAATACCTAAGCTTGAGAATCAGAAAAAAAAATAATTTTCACCTTGACATTGAAATCTTTTCCCTTTAGATGTATCCTCTGGCTTCTAATTAAATTTTATATTTATCACAGAGAGATGAATTATTTTCAGCATCATCAGAAATCCCTCAGTTGTCAAGATTATCCAAAGATAGAACCGAGTATTCGCTAAAATAGAGCACCATTCGGTACTCAGAAGTGTGGAGGCAAGGGAGAACTGGGGAGATGAGTAAGGAAAGTATGGAAAAGAAAGCAAAGCAAGATAGATAAATAACTATAGATGTTTAGACGGTTACATGTCAGGCAAGGATCAGGTGAATTGTCACAATTTTATAAACGAGTTGTTCAGTTTTCAATATATTTAACCTATAAGTAATGTTAATTTAAAATAGTTTTTGGCCCTGGCTGGTGTAGCTCAGTGGATTGCGCGCAGGCTGGGAACCAAAGGGTCAGGGTTCAATTCCCAGTCAGGGCACATGCCTGGGTTGCAGGCCAGGTCCCCAGTGAGGGCCATGTGAGAGGCAACCATACATTGCTGTTTCTCCTCCTCTCTTTCTCCCTCCCTCTCCCTCTCTCTAAAAATAAATAAAAAATCTTTAAAAAATTAAAAAAAAAATAAAATAGTTTTTGTAATTTGTGGGTGTTTCTTATTTTAAACCTATCAAAACAGGAATGTCATCTATCTTAGATGTGATTAGTTTTTGTTTTTTTTTACTTTGAAATTAAAATATTCTATTCCTCTTTCAAGTTTTGGATCAATTTAATGAAAGAATATCTTGAGATTATAAAATCTACTTTACATCATTCTCACAGTCAAAACTTATAAAAAGGCAACAAGGCTTTTCTTGTGAATGCAAGACAACATAAGAAAAAATGATTTGATGTTAAGGCTGATAAATGTGACTGGTGCCCATAACCTCTCAGCTAACTGAGTCTAAAAATATATTACTGAAAGTATAAAACACAAAATATGGTTATATTAATAAACACCTTCTATAGCTACTAAATATTTAGTTACAACAGAAGAGTTAATGTGGAGGCAAAAAGGAGCTTCAGGTTTTAAAATAATCATATAAAAATGCAGCCTAAAATTATGAAAATATACTGAAGTAGAGCCACCATAAGTCTTCTCATTCAAATCTTATAGTGGGTGTTTATTCACTGAACAATTTTACCAATGGCTTAATAATCTGAGTGTGGATTTTGGGATATATCTATGTAATTTATGAGCCCTGTATCTCAGGAAAGTTATTTAGCCTTTGTGATCATTTGTTTCCTTATCTGTAAAATGAGAATAATGATATCTACTGTTTAGGTGTGCTATAGGGAATCAAGGAATTATATTTTTATATGGCATTAAGTAAATAGTAATTTTGATCATGGAATGCAAACAATTCATTAAATACTTTCACTTCCTTTACAGAGCAGCAGAGAAGGAGGGCAATGTTGAAGACTGAATTGTAATTAAAGTATTGTAACACTATACTGCTGGTACATTTTATTTTTTTAACAGAAGGCCATTTGATAATGAATGCTGTTTTTTGATACAGTAAGACTTTTAGTTTAGTTTAGTAGATTGAGGGATAACTTTTACTTGGGGCTGGGGGGTGTTCCTTTTGCTTTTTTTTTTAAACCAGATCAGAAAGATTCATATATAATATCTGGAACTCTGGCATGTTTGATGTTTGAAAATTGTGCATATGGGCTGAATAGCAGTCTTATTTTGAGCACACATTATTTAGTCATAAAATGTGGGAATAAAAAGCCTATTTATAAAATAATTATCATAATAAAGAGTAACAATACACTGTTTTGTGAACTCAAATTTTGGTGCTTTTGAAAGCTTTGAAAAGGAGGAAGAAGGATACAGTAATTAAAAAATACTGCATAGGTAAGTTTGCTATGAAAAAATCTATTTTTTAAAAGGCTCTTGGAGATTGCGAAACTGCAGTGTTTTATGAGAGACACATTGCACCTTAAATCCTTTTTCCCCACAGTAGCTAGTTTACAATGTCTCTCTGCTATCATAGGAACATGCAGGTTAGTGTGGGATCAACTATTTGTTTATGACCAACATGCAATCTAAATAAAGAAAAATCATCACTATATAAAACTTGTTACTACTATGATAAACTTCATTATCCATTATAGACTGATATCATGTTTTCTTTTTTTCTAAGATTTTATTTATTTATTTATTTTTAAACAGAAGGGAATGGAAGGAGAAAGAGAGAAAGAGAAACATCGATGTGCGGTTACCTCTCACATGCCCCCACTGGGGACTTGGCCTGCAACCCAGGCATGTGCCCTGACTGGGAATCAAACCAGCAACACTTTGGTTCACAGCCTGTGCTCAATCCACTGAGCTACACCAGCCAAGGCTCTTTTTTTTTTTTTTAAGTAAGTCTTCCTGGTGCAAGGTGTAAGATCGATACTCCAATAGAAACATAAAGAGGCATAACATAATAACTTAAAATAATGTCATGTGATTTGGTGTCCTGAGTTAAGAGACAGATAAATAGGTAGAGGTTTTAGATGACAGCAAAGGAGATCATTGCATGCATTTAAAGACAGATGGGATTAAGAAATGTATTGTCTTCAAAATCAAGAAGTAAAAGACAAGTAAAACTAGTATTTTTGTTAGCTTGAATATCATTTTAATAACATAGTATGATATATATTTTTAGTATGCCATATTATGAAAACACATACTGTACAAAATAGTCTACAGTTAAAATACCTGCATCCCTTCTCCCCACTGCTGTGCGATTTTAGAGAAAGCAACTTCTGTCATCTACGGTGTCTTTTATCCAGATACTGTATGTGTGTGCACAGACAGATTCACCCAGCAAATTATTATGATGGAAACTTAAAGGAAGCATGAATAATGTTAACATGTTGGAGATGAAAAAAAACCCTGGGTGCAAACAGTGATATTATTCCTTTATTTATACTAAAGCTAACTTGAGTTATTAAGAGACTGATTAGAAAATGTCAAAAGAAAAAAATACACTATATTGGCAAATATTCCATTCTTTGATCAAAGTTAATGTTTAAAGTATTTATTGAGAGCACGCAATGACCTAGTATTTTTCACACATAATAGCATAAATCTCAAAAGCCTCTACAAATGAGATATTTTTAGTCCTAAATTACTGCTGATGAAACTGAGGCCTAGAATACGGATGACAACTTTCTCCAGTTTATGCACACAAGTAAAAGAACCATAGTTTAAGTTTCTGTTTGTCTAATTCCTAAACCTATACAGTTTCTATCAAAATATACCACTTCCCTTCTAATTTTAAAAGAAATGATTAGAAAAATATTAAACACGAACAAATCAGGTCACAGGTAAACGCATCTAAGACATTTGCATTAGGTAACCTTCCGCTGAGAAGTGTCAAGTACATTGGGTGCTAATGTGAAAGTCACACCTTCACTTTCATCTTAAATATAGCAAAGTAATTCCAATCACTGGCAAATGTGTTCTGATTTCTCCCTTTTTTCCAGACATCTACAGAGCAGTTTTATGGCTGAAATTTTACCTTAATGAAATAACTCAAAACAAAGAAAACCCCCCAAACCAAAAACGTATAGTCTACACATCAGACACCTTGAAATAATTAAACAATAAAACCAGTTATGAAGGTGAAGAGACGTTGCTAAAATCAGAAGAACTGTAAAACTGATAACCAGGAAATCAGTTTTGTGCACGTGGTGAGAATTTTCAAGTTGGGCCTCCCTGAGATTATCTCTCCTCCTTAAAAATATCTAGAGAAGCAGCAGCCACTGCCCCACCTCTGCACCCCTGCCCCACCTCATGTGGATTACAGATTTAGAGGGAAAGATCTGCTGCTCCATTTTTAACTTTAGATAACTCCATACTGCTTCCCACAGTGGCCGCACCAATCTGTGTTCCCACCAAGTTCCCCTTTCTTCACATCCTCCCCAGCACTTGTTGTTTGTTGATTTATTGATGGTAGCCATTCTGACAGGTGGGAGATGATATTTTATCATGGTTTTAATTTGCATTTCTCTGATGGTTAGTGACATTAAGAATCTTTTCATATGTCTACTGGCCATCTGTATGCCCTCTTTGGAGAAGTGTCTATTCATGTCCTTTGCACATTTTTTAATTGCATTATTTTTTTTTGCTGTTGAAGTTTAAAAGTTCTGTATCAATTTTGGGTATTAGCCCTGATCAGATGTATTGACAAATATGCTCTTCCATTCAGTGGGTTATCTTTTCATTTTGTTTGGGGGGTTTCCTTTGTTGTGCAAAATCTTTTTAGTTTGATGTAGTCCCATTTGCTTATTTTTTTGTTTGTTTCCCTTGCCTGAGGAGATATATCAGAAAAAATATTGCTAAGAGAAATGTCTGAGATTTTATTGCCTACATGTTTTTCTAGGATTTTTATGGTTTTGAGTCCAACATTTAAGTCTTTTCTTTCTTTCTTTCTTTCTTTTAATGGGAAAATAGATATTTTATTTATTTGTGTTGAAACTTTTTAACTTTATTTTATTATTTTTATTGAGCTATAATTAACATATTATATTAGTTTCAGTTATACAACATAATGATTCAATATTTGTATATATTACAAAAAGATCATCACAGTAAGTCTAGTTAAACAGCCATTAGCTCATTTTGTTTTTTTTTATCACCCCCCCTGACCCCAGCCATCCCCAACATTTGTCTTTAATCCATTTTGAATTTATTCATGTGTGTGGTATAAGAAGGTGGTCTTTTTCTCTTTTTTTTTTTGCAAATACTTGTCCAATTTTTCCAACACAATTTATTGAATAAACTGTCTCTAGCCCATGGTATGTTTTTGCCTCCTCTATCAAATATTAACTGACTATAAAGGCATAGGTTTATTTCAGGACTCTTTTTTCTGTTCCAGTGATCTATGTGTCTGTTTTTATGTCAGTACCAGGCTGTTTTGATTATTATGGCTTTATAGTATAATTTAATATTAGGTAGCATAATTCCTCCAACTTTGTTCTTCTTTCTCAAGATTTATCTTGCTATTCAGGGTCTTTTGTGGTTCCCTATAATTTTTGGTATATTTGTTCTAATTCTGTGAAATACATCATTGGTATTTTGATAGGAATTGCACTGAATCTATAGACTGTTTGGGGTAGTATGGACATTTTAATGATATTAACTCTTCCTACCCATGAACATAGTATGTGATTTCACTTATTTGTATCTTCTTTAATGTCTTACAATTTTACAAGTACAGGTCTTTTACATTCTTAGTTAAATTTGTTCCTAGGTATTTTATTCTTTTTGAAGCAATTGAAAACAGGACAGTTTTCTTGTTTTCACTTTGTGATAGTTCATTATGGGCATATAAAAATGCAACAGATATCTGGATATTACTTCTGGGAATTTATCCAAAGAAACCCAAAACACTAATTTGAAAGAGTATATGCACCCTTATTTTCATTGCAGTATTATTTACAATCACCAGGATATGGAAACAACCCAAGCATCCATCAGTAGATGAGTAGATAAATCAGCTATGGTACATTTACCCAGTGGAATACTGCTGAGCCATATAAAAGAAGAAAATTTTACCCTTTGCAACAGCAAGGATAGACCTGGAGAACATTATGCTAAGTGAAATAAGTCAGTCATAGAAAGGCAAATGCCATATGATTTCACTCAGATGTGGAATCTAATGAGCAAACTGAACTAACAAACAAAATAGGGACAGATTCATAGATAGAGAGCAGATGACAGCTCTGGGGGTGGAGGGTGGAGCAATCAAGCAAAAAAGAAAAAATCCCATGGACAGGGACAATGGTGTGGTGACTGTGGGTGGAGGGGTGTGGTTGGAGGTGGAAGAAGGTATAGGGGGATAAGTAGTAGTAGAAAAAATACAATAAAAAATGAATTATTAAAAAAATTCAACATGTCAGAAAGCAGGCTATGCTTCAGGATCAAATGACTATGTATTTGTGGCATTCTAAAATGCCCTCAGCACCCTATCATCTCCCACAGATACATCTATTTGTGGTTTAACTTTTTTAAATAATAATTTTTTATTATATATTCACAAATATGACCAAAGAGATCTGCTGCAATTATTTTGCAAATATAAGCAAAGTATTCCTAGAGAGAGTAAGAACAGAAGGGTATAGTGTTCTGTGAAATGTCCGACAAAACTTTGTGTGTAGGGGGATGTGAGCAGGGCTAACTGACACTGACATTTGAAAACAATGTAAATAGTTAAAGCCATTCTTACCTTCTGGGCAATTAAGAACATAATTAAAAACAGACTTAGCCAGGCTTACATAAACTGAATCTATAATGGTTCTTCCATTGAAATTAGACTTTGAGTAACTTCAGATCAAGATACAAATCCCCTCAAACTGATATTAAATGTTTTTCTAGAGAAATGATGTAGATACAGAAGAAAAACTGGATGCTAAAAGTACTTGACCAATAGGGACGCAGTTTATCTTTGCCACATATAAGTAACAATTTCACTAGTTCCTACAAAGGAGAGATGGGAAATTACAATAGATTTACATTGTATAGCACATGTAATTTTGTGTATAATTGTCATTAAACTGACCATCTATTGAACAATATACTTCAGTTGTAATTAATGCTTGATTTATTGGGGAAGCTTTTCCCTTGGAAGGAAGATATGTACTCGTTCTTTTTACGTAGTGAGTATTCATAGCACCAATGCAAAGAGAAGTGAGCCAGTGCAGAAAGCCACCTCAGCAGCTGCATGGTCAAGGATCCCACTGCAGTTTCCATGACTTGCGCGTCTACTAGCCTCAGGAGAATGGAAATAAATTATTTTTACTGTGATTCAAGCTACATAACAACTCAAATGACCAAATCATGTTCATTCCCCTCAGAGTCAAGCATCCCATATTTAAATCTTTGTGTGTATCTCATTTGAAAATCACAAGAGCATATGCAACTGAGTCATTTAAGTTCATCCAATAAAGACTGCACTAATTGGGCAGAGGCTTCGAACAAGCTTCCCATAGGAAGTTGTTCCCCTGACACCCACACACCCATCGGTGTGCTTGGCTTGGATACCACTCCCTAATGATGACTTCACATCTTAGGGATAAAATTCCTGATGAATCTTACTGACTGACCCCATTTTTCATGGGCAAGACTAAGACAGGATGACACTGAATATTAGAACGTAACACCCATGAAAAGAACCACGTCTGTTCACAGTTTAGAAGCCAGAGAGAGATCCTACCTGAAACAAAGGCTAGCTGCCTCATCCTTAGTGCAGTGTTAAATCGCACTGTGTGAGTGCCCCCAAATACCAAATACCGGCCGTCGTTTTCACTTCTTGTCTATTGTAGCTTTTATTCATACCTTTTTATTTGTATTTACAGCAGTCCCTCCTTATTCACGGTTTTCCTTTCCACGGTTTCTATTACACACAGTTAATAGCAGTCCAAAAATATTAAGTGAAAAATTGCAGAAATAAACAATTGATAAGTTTTAAATCGCTTGCCATTCCTGAGAGGTGTGATGAAATCCCACGCTGTCCCACTGTCTTCCACCTGGGGCCGTGACTCAGCCCTTTGTGTAGCATTGCTGCACTGTTCGGTGACCCCCTCGCCGGCCAGTTGGCAGTTGTCGCAGGCATGGGAATGACTTGTCCTGGTGTCACAGTGCTGGTGTTCATGTCACCCCCGGACTCAAAGCCATTTACATAACTTTTACTACAGTACACTGTTATAATTGCTCTACTTTGATATTAGTTTCTATTATTAATCTCTTTCCATTCTTAGTTTATAAGTTAAATTTTATTATAGGTATGTATGTATCATAGGTATGTATGTATGTACAGGAGAAAACAAAGTACATACAGGACAGGGCTTGTACTATCCACAGCTCCAGGCATTCACTGGGGGTCTTGCAACATACACCCTGCAGGTAAGTGGGGATGGTTACTATATATTACAGTATGTTTGGTTTTACTATCAATCTTTTTTATTTACATACTTTCTTAGTGTATAGCCACTGCTCAGCTTTATTGTAAAATTAATAAAGTGTTCTCCTGAAGATCTACTTTTAAGATACCTTAATCAGCTTAAAGAATTTTAGCAAATCCTTTAAGAAGTATAGTTCATCATCCTGGCTGGTGTGGCTCAGTGGATTGAGCACCGGCCGGTGAACCAAAAGGCTGCTGATTCGATTCCCAGTCAGGGCACATGCCTGGGTTGTGGGCCAGGTCCCTGGTTGGGCAGCCAATTGATGTTTCTCTCACATCAATATTTCTCTCCCTCTCTTTCCCCCTTCCTTCCCCTCTCTCTGAAAATAAATAAAATCTTTTTTAGAAAAAGAAGTGTAGTTCATCAACAGAGGGATAAATGGTTGTAGATTACTGAATGGATGCTTTTCAGTAATGGATACTGAAAATGTAGATTACTGAATGGATACATGGTTTTAACTATAGATAACCACTTCTAATCTCAGAGTGTCAGCATCCCAACACAAAAATGTGCATTAATAAGAGTTTCAATGAGAACAAAATTAACTGGATTTCTTAAGAAGGAAACTTTATAATGGAAACCAGAATTATTAAATCAAAGAAATATTACTGGTTTATGTATTGTTCAGACCAATAGACTTTCCCTTGATGTAGAAATAAAGTTTTTATATAAAATGCTTAAATCATGGTAAATAAACTAGTTTAATTTCATAGGAATCTATAAACTGAGCCTTTTTAAAATTGTTAATGTCAGTCATATGATCAATGCCCATGAGAGGAGTTTACTATTTAAAGACACATGCATAAGAAATACTACCGGAAGACAACTGTCCATGGTCTTTTCATGTTTTTGCACATCTTGAAATCAGAGTCACGGCTTTCCCTTTTTCTGGGCTATCTTTTCCAGAGTAGAACAACCTTAAAAGATAAAGACAATATCTCCTTGCAGAGCAAAGGTCAGGCACACTTACCGCCCATCACAAAGTATTCGAGTTCCCCAAGCTCACAGTTCCTGTCCTGTCCTGCAGCCCGTTATCTACACAGGTGTCAACCCTCCTCATGTCCCTGGTGAAAACCAAGGCTTAGGTACCAGAATGAGAATTACACTCTGTCTACTGCTATTCTTATGAGAAGTAAACAGTCCTCTGGCTTATATGTGTTTATAAAACTGTGGCTGGCTCACTTGTTACCTTGAAGGAGGGTAAAATTTCAGATTCTTCATAATTCTTGATAAATCCACTATTTTTATAAAAAGTTTCCTAGTAAATACTCTTTAGCCCTAGTGATCCCCAAGCTTGCTTAACATGTGTTGTATTACATATATATTATCATGATTGGTTTAAGAGCATGAAAACAATTATCATATTAAGTTATTAAAAATCTACAAATATATTAATAATAATTTAAAAACATTACTAGAAATTTGAAATTTATAAAGTGTTGACTAGTTATTCATGTACTATAAAATGGGACTTTAAAAGATTAATTTGAAAGATCAGAGATGGATGTAACATTTGTTTTCATGCACTTTTTATGGGGAAATAATTATCTCCATTAAGTACTTGTTGTCAAGCTTTTTTATCAAGTTTTTAAAATGTGAAATCTGAATTCTGTCAAATATATATACCTACATCGATTTTTTAGGTCAAATTTGTGGCAAAATTCACTTAAATTCATAGTTCCCAGCAGCAGAGCCAGTTCTCTGTGCCCTGACAGCCTTCCTTCCCAATGAGATGAGTCTTCTATAACAACCTATGCTAATTCCATCGTAATATTTATCACATGGTATTTTAAATATATTTATTTATTTATTTTTAGAGAGGAGGAGGGAAAAAGAGAGGGAGTGAAACCTCAATGTGGGAGAGAAACATCAATGGGTTGCCCCTCCCGTGCACCCAACCAGGGAGCTGGCCGGCAACCTTGGCACGTGCCCTGGCCTTTCCGTTTGTGAGATGCTGCCCAACCAACTGGGCTGTACCAGTCAGCACTATTATGCTGTATTTTAATTACCTGTTTATCAGTCTCCCATTAGATTGGGGTTCCTTCAGAGTAGAGACTTTCATGTTCACTTTGCCTTCAAGTACCAAAATATTTGCTAAATGAACAATGAATAATATTTCTATTCAAATGGTATGTATGTATCCATAATTATTGAGCAGTTATCCCCAAATAGTCTTCAAATCCGAAAATTTAAACAAACATGCCAAGGCTTTGACTTAGTTTGCGCTAAATCATTTTTAAAATGTGTAGGTTTGGGACATTTTATAAAAAGATGGCACTTGCATACATAAATAATAAGAACTTAAAATTTATCATTCAATTACTTCATTTTTTTAGCTTGACCTTCTACTAAATCTTTAGCTTCACTGGTTTTGTCTGCTTTATAAGGAGATCTCTCTTGTCTTGGTGATTTAAAAGTGTAATTCATCAATGAGACTCTCTCTATTTTCCCTTTGTTGGCAGTAGGGACCTAGTATTAATGCTGCTCCCTGTTCTGTCATCTTGGGTTCAAACCCACCTTTGGCATAGCCAACACGGAAGGCAGATCTTGTTGGACTTTGAAAAACGTGTTTGACTTGAGGCTCCATATGCTTCACGGCTTGCAAAACGTAATAGCCACAACTCTAGCTCAGCTTCCCTGCCTCTACCAAGAGCACGGTTCGCCCCAGCCCAGGGGCCCGGCCAGCAACCCGCCAGCAACCCCACGCCTCCATGAGAAAGCAAGGCGGCCACCACTATCAGGGATGAAACATCCAGACACAGGCACCGTAGGGCTTTTTGTTTTATAAAAGATTTTTTCAGTGATTTCTCAACACAATGTACAAAGATGACTCGGAAAGACAGTAAAACAGAATAACTGGTCTAATAAATTAGCTTACTTCCTGACACTTTCCCTGGAAACTTCTAAGAACTAATAAGTGCTTTAAGAAAGACTTAACTACATCATGGTAAAAGTTCTTAGCTACAGAATATCACAAATAACCAATAATTCACACTTTTACTGTAGCCCGCTGCTTGAAAAGAAATAGTTACTCTTTAGTTCCTTGATAATTAGTTCCTGTTGTCAAAACTTCAATTACAATTTGCTTTAAAAAAAAACTTAAATGTCAAGAACCATGTGGTCTGATAAATACAGATGACATTTTAACAGCAAAGTACATAGAGTCTACAACAGAGAATAAGTGTTTCATGTTGTATTTATTAATAAAATGCCTTATATCTCCTTCACATAAGTTTTTGCTTTTCTATATGAGTGACACCTTCTGCTTATAAAGAGCAGTGTAACCCCTTATTTCCCTAACCAGGCAGGTATGTGACTGACAAGTTTGCTGTCCTCCCTAATTAGTTCTAAAAATAGACTATTCAACAAAAAATTAGAGCATGTATAAGAAATCGTGTTTATTGTTTGGAGTCAGATGCAAAGAGCTCCCCAAATTATGAATTATTTTCTAAATTTATTTTGTTTATTAATTGAATCATTAGGAATATATCAGTACATACTGATTAATTATTGCACCATAATTCTGACCAGCCATTTGAGTAAATTCAAAGGCTTACTAACAGTTGGGAAGTACATTGTTGATTTGAGTGATAAACCACAGGAAGAACTCCTGTGTAAAACAGTTTGGGGAAGAAAACATTTCTTGTGAATTTTTAAAATATCACAGAATTTAACAACTAGATTCTCAAAGATCCACTGACTCTATTTTGCATTGCATTTGGATCTGTGGTACTTGACAGTAGCTTCTCTCCATTTTGATTTTGCTATCTCTTGTTGGAAAGTTATTATGTAAAGTCACCGGTCGATCACAGTACATATAAACTATTCAGACACAAAACATAGTTTTTCAAGGCTTTGGGTTAGCGTAGCAAATGAACACATAAATTTAATTAAAATAGACCTATAGCTATGAGCTAATAGTTTACCATTTCTTAATTTTGTTGGTTGGATTTCAGATGTTTCTTTTGATAATACATGCCACTTGACAAAAAAGTGAATACAAAGCTAGATGCAAACTTGCTGACCTTCTCTTGTAGCACCTCCTACTCATTAGGTGACTCATGATATAGAAACTCATTATATACCTGTTTCTGGTTAATTTTGCTTCTCACTGGTGTATTTTATTGATTTACTAAAAAAAATCACCTGAAATAGGTCTTGATTAATACATTATATATGATTGCCACATATACATAGAAAAATAGTCTTATCATTTGTTTCTCAGTAACATTTTAATAATTGTAGCGAGTATATTTGACATGAAATAAACTGCAGATATTTAATGTATACCATTTGGTAAGTTCTAACATTTGTACATACCCATGACACTGTCACCACAATCGAGATACTGAACTAATCTAACCTTGGCATGGTAATTGTGTGTGTCAAACTGAGGGTGTTTGGGATGAGATGAACATTTAAATTGGTCCGTTTTAGGTAAAGCAGATTGATCTCTATGATGTGAGTGGGTCTCGTCTGATCAGTTGAAGGCCTTCATGTGAACAAAAAGACTAGGCTCCCTGAGCAAGACTGAATTCAGCAGACTGCCCTCAGACTCCATCTCCACCATTAGTTTCCTTGGAGCTTGAGTGAGCCCATCAGCTGAAGTGCAGAATTTTGACTTTCCAGTCTCTATAATCACATGAATTAATTCCTTACATTAAATCTCTTCACACACACACACACACACACACACACACACACACACACACACACTTACACATACACAAGAAAACCCTGATTTAATATAGATTCGAGTAACAAAGAGTGGGGCACTGCTGGAAAAAGTATCTAAAAATGTGAATGGGACTTTGGAAGTGGGTAATTGGCAGAAGTTGGAAGAGTTTTGAAGTACATGTTGAAAAAATCCTAGATCGAGTTAAAGAGATTATTGGTAGGAATATGTGATGTCTCAGATGAAAATGAGGAACAAGTTATCAGATACTGGAGGAAAACCAATCCTTGTTTAGAAGTAGCAAAGTACTTGGCTGAATCGTGCTCAGTGTTTGTGAAAAGGACTTTCAGGTGATACACATGATATACTTTTAACTTCTTGGATATGTAGCTGAGGATATTCCTAAGGCGGTATTGAAATGCAGCCTGATTCTCTCCTGCGCATAGTAAAATGTGAGCGGAGAGAGATAAATGGAAGGAACTGTTAAGTGAAAAGGAGTAAGAACTTGAAGGTTGAAAAAATTTCCAGGAGAAAGTGTGCTCTGAAGAGGAAACCTAGGATGTGGCTTTATCATTTGATAAAGAGATCATGGGTGTTACTTATCGACTTACCGTAAGCTTCCATCTCAGCAGAGCCCCAGGAAAAGAGGTAGAATATTTACAAACAACAGCTCTGCCAAGGGGTTACTACCCATAATATATAAAGATCCCATACGACTCATCATCGAACAAACAATCAAATTAAAACATGGGCATATGACCTGGACAGACACTTCTCCCAAGACATACAAATAGCCAACAGATACATGAAAAGATGTTCAACTTCACTAGCTATAAAGGAAATGCAAATCAAAACCACAATGAGATACCACCTGACACTTCTTAGAATGTCTGTTATCAACAAGACAAGCAATAAAAGTACTGGCGAGGGTGTGGAGAAAAAGGAACTCTCAGGTGCTGCTGGTGTGAATGCAGACTGGTACAACCACTATGGAAAACAGAATGGAGGCTCCTCAAAAAATTCAGACTAGACTGACCATGTGACCCAGCACACCTCTACTAAGTATCTACATGAAAAACTTCAAAACACTTATTTATAAAGACATATGCACCCCCGTGTTCATCAGCATCATTCATGGTGGCCAGGGCATGGAGACAATGAAACTGCCCTTCACTAAAGGATCGGATAGAGAATATATGGTACACATGTACTATGGGATACTACTCAGCCATAAGAAAAGATGAAATAGTGTCAATTGTGACAAAATGGATGGGCCTTAATATCATGCTGAAAGGAGTAAGTTAGTGAGAAAAAGCTAAGAACCATCTGACTTCACCCATATGTGGGATATACAACTGGAACTCATAGGCACTGACGATGGCAGAGGGATTACCACAGGGAAGGCGAGGAGGGGCTAGTAAATGGCAAAGGGGCCAAATATATGGCGACAGAATATGGTTTTACTTTAGTTGGTGGGTACACAACGCAATACACAGGTCATGTATCAAAGAAACATATACTTGAAACCTATATAATTTTATTAACCAATGTCACCCTCATAAATATAATTTAAAAAAAGATTCAGTACTTTAAAGATTTTCGTTCTCTCCAAGTTGATCTCGATCCTAATCAAAACTGAAGAGGTAATTTTGGGATTTAAATATATAAAAATTTTATATAATTTAAAAAATTATTTAGAAATTCAAAGAACATAGAATAATAAGCAAGTTTGAAATAATTGGAGTACTACCCCTACCTTTTTATAAAACTATAATAAACAGACAATGTAATATTTGTGTAAAGATAAACAGATCTATGAAACAAAATGAAACGTCAGAAATAACTCCTCATATATATGGACAACTGGTTATCAACAAAGAAACAAAAGCAATTCAGTGGAGATAAGATTGTTGTTTCAATAAATCACACCAGAACAGCTGATTATTCATATGCAAAAGAATGAATCTCAATCCACACCTTGCATCTAGTGAAAAATTAATTCAGTATGGAACATAGACCTAAATGTAAAACCTAAAACTATAAAATTTCTAGAAAAAACATAGGAAGAAAACTTTGTGGCTTTGGACTATGCAAATACTTTTTTCCATCTGAAAATTCAATTAAAATCATTATGGGGCCTGTGATATTTCCTCTCAACATGGAGTAAACAATTCAGTGAAGTTGAAATTTTATTGTTTTAAATATATCTAAAACTAATTGTCCTGAAATTAATTTAGATGTTCTACTTCTGCTTACCAAAAGTAATTTGGTAACCTGATACCTTACAATGAATTAAACAAAAATAGAAATGGAACGTATTTGCCTTACTGTTTACAATGACTTATAACTGTTCTCTCATAGGCCTCAGGGAAATTCTCTTGGGAAAATGCTATTATTTTCGAAAATGAAGATACTGATGGACAACTATACAATGATTTGCTTAAAATCATTAGCAAAACAAAAGCTGTGATACCAAGTTTCACTGACTCCATTGACTCGAAACCTAATACTCCATCACTAAACCACATGTGATATTTTCATCTCAACCTCCTGCTCTTCATAAGCAAAAATCCAATAAAATGCTATTAGGATCTGTACTTTTCCCATAGAAACTGATTTTTTTAATGGGTAGGTAGGCATCTTTAATGCTTGGTTTGAATTGACTTCTGCCTGCTTGAAAAAAAAAAATGAAGTATATAAATCTTTCACCTCCAAACAAGCTCTATTGCTGAATAGTTTGGGCTATTTTCTTTTTTTTAATTTTCACCCAAGGATATGTTTGTTGATCTTAGAGAGAGAGGGAGAGAAGGAGAGAGCAAGGGGAGAGAGAGAGAAACATTATTGATGTGAGAGAGAAAGATGGATTGGTTGCCTCCTGTACGTGGGGACTGAACCTGCAACCCAGGCCTGTGCTCTGATGAATCCACAGCCTTTTGTGTATGGGGTGATGCTCCAACCAACTGAGCCACCCAGTGAGGGCTATTTTCTGTTATCTTATTTAACACTAAGATATAACAAATTTAAAAGATGTTCACAAACACAATTTCCAACTGAGAAATTGTATTCCCTTTAAAGTTTACATTTTAGACACTAAAAAGTTTACCTTCCTATAAGGAAGTATTCTATTCCATTCTATTTATTTCCAATATACACAAAACACTGTATTAAAATTTATAGTTTCTTTACTGAGTAGAAAATCAAGGAAAGTAGAACACTAAAATCTAATTAATTACTACTTGTTTTGTTCCTAGTTCAATAGGCCCATAGTCAGTGCTGAGGGGATGCCAAGCCCTTACCTAAGAGAAGATTCCTTCCACGTGATACAATTACAATAAAGACTACTAGGAAGAATAAATATATATATATATGACAAATTAAGATAAGATATATTCAAATGTTAATGATTTTAGGCAAATCATTCTATAATTAAGATATAGAGGAATATAGTAAAAATATTCCAAATTAATTGAGAGAGTTAATATATGAGAGCATGGTTTATGAATTCTTTGTGAGGAGTGGGATTAGATCTAGGTTATAAAACAAACAGTATTTATTTTTAGGGATGGCATATAGAAGTGAAGCCTACAATATCGATTTTCAATATTAATAAATTAATATACCCATTTTAACTAATCTGTTGGTAATAAGCTGCATATCAACCCAAATAAGGATGGTGAGAAGATTGCAGAAGCAAAGGGGAAAATAGTGATTATAATTTATCTAGTGGTAAATACAACCACCATATTCTCCTTCCTAATGTAGTTATTTAAACAAAAGCAATTCTTTAGAATCCGTGTTGGAAAGTAGAGAAGAGGGCGTTTCAGGCCAAGAGAAGTCAGCAAGGCATTTCATCAATTGTTTCTTTAAAACTCTCTGGGCTCTCATCTCCTCCTGCCTGGCTCCCTGCAATAGCTATCTCAATGGCCTTCTAGTTGGTAAGCTCTCCTGGCTTCCAACTCATTCTATTCACAGCGACTGTGTTAATCTCCCCCAAGCACCTATTTGTTGATGCCAAACTTTTGATCAAATGACTAAGGCAGCAATTTTAGGGACTGTTACTATAGTTTGGGTAACATCAAAGTGTTCCTCAAATAAGTTTTTGCAGTCAAATATATATGAAAAATGTTTTTAAAAGCTATACATTTGCGTGAAACTTCTTAATACTTTAATGTGCTAATACATCAAATGACCCTTCAAAGTGGGGGTGAGAGATGATGTGGCACTGAGTTTGGAATATCCAATTGGCACAAGCTGACATAAAATAAAGACAGATCATGGTGAATATTTCAAAATGTACACATATATCAAATTATCAAGTTATATACCTTAAATGCATATAATTTTTAGTTGTCAACTATACTCCAATAAAGCTGGAAAAGGAAAGCATAAGACATTTATGAAAAAGAAAAGTTATGAGGTATAAGTTCAATATAAAAAATTGTTTTCTTTATATATTAGTAACAAATCAATAATTTTTTTAAACTAATGCAATTAAAATATAGCTAATAGCATTAAAATCAAATACTAATAGATAAATTTGATAACATTTTGCATTTCTTTTATAACAAAAATATAAAACATTGTTGAGAGAATTTAAAATACTAAAAAAATGCAGACATATACCATGATCCCAGAAAGGCTCATTATTTTTTGCAAAGATGATTCTCCACCACTTCACATACATTTCAGCACAATCTCTGTCCGAATCTCAGAAAGTTATTTTGGATAGAAATTAACAGGATGATTCTAAAATTTATGTGACAATACAAATTCCCTGGGACAAACAGTTTTCAAAAAGAAGAACAGTGTTGGAGGAGTTGTATCACCAGTTTGCAAGACTTCCTATTAACTACTGTAATCTAGGCAATATAGTATTGGTACATAAAACAGATGAAGAAAGCAACAAAATAGAATGGAGAATCTAGAAAAAGATCCATCTATACATTGTCAATTGATTTTGACAAAGGTATAAAGACAATTTTCAATAGAGAAAGAATAATCTTTTCAAAAATTATACCTGGAGCAACTGATTATATATATACAAAATAACAAACCTGGGCCCTTACCTTATACCACAGGCAATAACTTACTTGAAATAGATCATACATAGATCTAAATATAAAGGTTAACATTGTAACACTTCCATTGGAAAACACCAGAGGAAAATTTTGTGGTTTTATATTACGAAAAGTCTTCTTAGAAAAAAACACTAAAAATAAGCCATAAGCAATTGAAAAATAGGACTTTATCAAAATTACAAACTTCTAATTCTTCAACACCCATTGTTAAGGCAAGTAAGAGGTAATTTACAGACAATGGGGCAATATTGGCAAACATATAACTGATGAAGAATTTGAATCCAGAAGATAAAAAGAACTCCTACAACTCAATAAATAGACATACATCCCAATTTTAAAAATAAACAGAAGACTTAAATAGACACTTCACCAAAGAAAACTTACAAGTGGTAAGAAAGCACAAGAAAAAAATGTTCAAGATCATTAGGAATCAGTGAAGTGCAAATTCCAACACAATGGGATGCTATAGAACCCCCTCTCGAGTTGCCGCGATTAAGACAACGAGCCATAGTGAGTGTCTGTGTGTGGATGTGGAGCACCCGGACCCGCAGAGACTGCTGGTGCTAACAGTCTGATGGAATTAAAATACAACTATCTTATGACCATGCATTTCCATTGGGTGGAAGAGCCAGATTACAGAAGAACACCAGGGAACTTTAGGATTTTGCAGAAATGTTTGTTATTTTAACTGTAGTAATAATTTTGTGTGTATAATATATACACGCGTATTTATATATGTGTGTATATATATAAATAAAAGTTTACCACATATCAATATGTGCAGCCTTTTGGATATCAGTTTTACCTCAATAAACTATAGAAGAATAACTAAAATGAAGACAAATGATCTTAGCTTAAAATTTATTTTTTTTAAAGATTTTATTTATTTTTAGAGAGAGGGGAAGGGAGGGAGAGAGGGAGAGAAACATCAATGTGTGGTTGTGTCTCACATGGCCCTCACTGGGGACCTGGCCTGCAACCCAGGCATGTGCCTGACTGGGAATTGAACCCGGACCCTTTGGTTCCCAGCCCGCACTCAATGTACTGAGCTACACCAGCCAGGGCTTAGCTTAAGATTTATTGCTCTCTGCCATCTGACCAGTCTCTGAATGTACTCAAATGATACACTGGATCACACGTGCTCATCTCTGAAGTCTAAAGGTGGTCTGGCTAAATCTCTCTTCCCTTTGTAACTGTATTATGGTTTTACTCCCCTGGAACTTATGATATTATTTTTTAATCTTCAAAGTTCATTTATCTCATCAAGATAAGCCTAGGTGTTAAAATTGTCCTAGAAGATGATCTGAATAATCCAGGTGCTGATTTATTTCAGAAATTATCCTTTGTTTTTTCTTTTATTATGTCTTTGAAAGTATTTTCTATACATGGTGGAACAAAAGAAGGTTTACAGTTGGAGTATGAAAAACAGAGTTTATTCTTCTATTATTTTTTTTATTGTATTATTTTCCATACAAACAACTGTAAACCTACTTTTGCCCCACCCTGTGGACTGGATCTTCATTGTCTGGCCTTCTCTATCAACCACATCACAGGCGGCAGACACCAGGCCTGCGGGCTGAATCCAGCCCTCCACCTTGTTTCCACCTGGCGGCAGCACCGAGCTGTCACTTAACAGTTAGGGAGTAGTTACATTTATACAGTCCTAAAATTACATTTGGCCTATGAAAGCAACTGCAAGGCTGATGTGGCCCCCAGTGAAAATGAGTTTGACACCTCTGCTATATATTATCATCTCCCTTGACCAAGACAACCTTAACATTTCCCTCAGCCTGACTAAACCTTAGGCAGACTTCTTCCTGCTTCTGACCTCCCTCTCACCTGCCTTACAAAATCCAAATGGCCCAACCACAGAGGTCCCTCTCCTCCTTTTCCCTACATCACTTACTTTAGAAAACTTGTCAACATAAATCGTTTCTCTTTTCTTTTGCATTTAAATCTTTTTGCTGCTTTACAAGTTAGGACTATTTTTCTCCAGGACCTGGGAGTCATCCCTTTGAAATGTAATCATCAAGGGAGAGGGGAGGGGCCTTATTTGCCTACCTCCTAGATGTAAAACTATCTCTTGTCATGAAGATATGAAAAAGAAGTTTTATGATCCATCACACATCAACATTTAAAAACTCTCCTGACCCCATTTTTCCGTGGAGTTGAGTTCAGACTTCATTTTGCTCTTTCTTCCCCATGGTAACAGCCTTTAATAAAGTCCTGTTTGTCTAGTACAATTTTTGCTTTGACAATGTTCTTCATTTCTTTTCTCTTTTTCTCTGTACTTATACTCAAGTCTGTCTGGCATGCCATGGAATGAATTCTAATAATTTAATTTTGCACTTTTTCAACAGGTTTTTGAAATTATCTATTTTATTAATTTTGGTCGCTCTTTTTCCAAATGATAATTTATTTCATACTTTGCATCTTACCTTTGATGTCTTTACCTGAGAGTATAAAGCAATTCTTTATGAACATTCCAAAGCCCATACTTATCTAAGCTTTGTGTAGAACTTTATCATCTTTCATTTTTTTAAAAGATTTTATTTATTTAATTTTAGATAGAAGGGAAGGGAGCAAGAAAGAGTGGGAGAGAAACATCAATATGTGGTTGCCTCTCACGTGGCCCCCACTGGGGACCTGGCCTGCAACCCAGGCATGTGCCCTGACTGGGAATCGAACTGGCAACCCTTTGGTTTGCAGCCCGCGCTCAAACCACTGAGCTACACCAACCAGGGCATATCATCTTACATTTTGATGGAGTGCTTGTACATCTGTTTAGTGCTGCATTTATTTTTAATTTTGCCTCCAATATAAATAGTCTTACTGAGGCCAATATTTTCCCCTAAATACTGTACAGAGATTCTCTTTGACTTTCCTACCTCTTATCATGGCCTTGCTTCAATATGTTAAATTGGAAGGCTCAATGTTATTAATGATTTTATCCTTTGTCTACTTGTTCAGTTCATTTGGCTGTTTGAATGGGGGTTACAAAGGGAAACAGGGCATTAAGCAGCCGATTTCTTGTCAACTTTTCCTGCAGATTCATTGATTTCCTTTTCCTCTTGGCATGTCTAGGTGAACAGATACGAGGTCATAATGAGATCTCTATTTCTAGGCTTCCGGAAGCAAACACCACCATAAAAAAACTTTCATCCCATGTGACTCTATGGCTCATAGGGTTTTGGTATTAAACCTAGACAATGAGTGTCTTTGTTGTCCTCAAATGTTTCTACAGTATTTTTCCCTCGTTTCTTCTTTGACCCATCAATAGCAACAACCTGCCCTCTTTCTTGTTAAATTACAGATCATGGTTATTTTTTGTGTTGATAAGATCCTTTCCTGTTCTATGCAATGGGACCGAGTCCACAAACATCGCCTATTAACTCCTAAACTAGAGAATTTATTAGTTCTCGAGAATGTTCCCAACTATCTTCTAAACTCGGTCATATTAGGATATTAGGTAATATTATTTGAGTTGAGAAGTGCTTCCTCTAGGCATAAATCGTATATTATTGAGCAAATAACTTTCAGAATTTGAGGTATGGCCTTGTTGCCACTGTTTAGTTTAGGTATATTTATAGTTTTATCCAATTTGGGTTGTTTTTCTTCTTTGAAAGTGTTTGAAAGAGATTAATGCATTGTGCATTTGCCAACATTCTTGGAAGTCTTCCCAAATTAGCATTAAAATCACATTCAGTTTTTCTCTTTGCAGCAAACAAAACATTTGATCAATTCAGATGAGACCTGATTAGCACCCATTTGCCTAATCTCTTTTAATAATTTGACAGGTAATAGCCTCCTTACTGGTCTCTCTGCTTCAGCTCTTGTTCCCCTCTTCAGTTTATTTTCAGCAGAGCAGCCAGAGTTATTCTGTTAAAATGAAAGTCAGATCATGTCACTTTTCCACTTCAAAATCCTCCAATAGCTTTCTTCTCATTCCGAATAAAATCCGAGGTTACAAGGATGTTCATGAACTGGGCCCCCTTTACATCTCTAACCTCATCTCTCACACTTTCTCCTGAATTCACCCAAGTTCAGGCCCCCTGCTTTGTTGTCTTGCACAGGCCAGCTATGCTCCACCTCAATCCCTTTGCATGGGCTCTTCCCCCAGGTTGGGCTATTAAGATAAAGCATCAACTTCACAGAAGACTTTCTCAACCACCCTATTCAAAATGTCAACACCCTATACATCCTAGCTTTCTTTCCTGTATTTTATCTCCCTGAGTACTTACTGTCGATTTATTTTACTTTTTTAAATATTGCTTCTTATCTGTCTTCCCCATGAGACTATAAATTCCACATGTACAAGGCTTTTTGTCTGCTTGGTTCACTGCTGTATCCCCAGTGACTAGAGCACTGTCTGGCTGTTATGGGTAGAATGTTTGAGTCCCTCCAAATTCACTATGTTGAAGCCCTTCACCTCAGTGTGATGGTATTAGGAGTTGAGGCCTTTGGGAAGTAATTAAGTTCAGATGAGGTCGAGAGGTTGGAGCCCCCATGAGGGGATCAGTGCTCTTATAAAGAGGGAAGATGCGCCAAAGCTTCATCTTTGCCACTTGAGGACACAGAGAAGGCAGCTTGCAAGTCAGAAGAGGACTCTGACCAAACACAACTACTCTGGCACCTTGATTTTAGACTTCTAACCTCCAGAACTGTGAAAAATAAATGTCTGTTGTGTAAGCCATCAAGTCTATGGTGTTTTGTTACAGCAGCCCAAATCTACCAAGCCAGTGGCCCATTACAGGAAGTCAATAGTTGAATGAGTGCATAAATAAATCAGGATCTGGAAAGGAAAGACCCTGATCATTGTATCTAAGGACATTCTAAGCAGGAGAACTCAGCTGCCACAGACCACTAAGATGATCCATGTTACTCAATTTGGTGGTAAAAAATAAAGCCAATGACCTTGAACTATTGTTGACAGTGGGTTCAATTCAACATGTTCAATTCCATAAAAATACTGTAGTGTTTACCCTGGCTGGTGTAGCTCAGTGGATTGAGCACGGGCTGGGAACCAAGCGGCCCCGGTTCGATTCCCAGTCAGGGCACATGCCTGGGTTGCGGGCCAGGTCCCTGTGAGGGCCATGTGAGAGGCAACCATACATTGCTGTTTCTCTCCCTCTCTTTCTCCCTCACTTCCCCTCTCTCTAAAAATAAATAAAAAATTTAAAAAATCTAAAAAAAAAAATACTGTAGTGTTTATAAATGCAGGCTGTAGAGCCATAACATGTGGGTTGAATCTTCAGCTTAACCTCTTACTAGTTTTTGTACAACTTAATTAATTTCTTGTGAGACATCTATAAAATGGGTATAAAATAATAATATCTGCCTCAAAGAACTGTTGTGAAGATTACATAAGCTCATGTATTAAAACATTTAGAATTCTTGGCACATATTTAGTGCTCAATCAATATTAGATATTGTTAATCAGTTATGAAATTGCTTTGTTTTATTCTCGGATTTACAAATAAGTAAAGATATATCTCTAAACCCAATAGCTACCATTTTCAAAACACTTGGTTTTAGATTCTCTTTTCAAATGAATAATACTATACAGGATGTCAAAATTCATTCTTTGCAAGGAATGAGTAATGCATTTTTAGCCTTTAAAAATAAAATTGTCCCTGATTCTCTGAAATCTCTGAAAGATTGCAACTGCCTAGAAACAAAACCAGCAAAACTGAGAACTTCTGGAGATACTTTTCTTAGATGAAGAAACTATGCCTACTGCTACATTTTGTAATGAGCAATGACTGCAATCACACAATCATAGAATATTAAATCTATCAGAGGTATAAGAGACCATGTAGGTTATACTCCTCATTTTTCTCTTGATCAAACTGAAGCCCTGGTAGAGAACTTTCATAAAGGGAGTTTAATATGTAATACAACTCATATGATTTAAAAGAAGAAAAGCATAATGATGCACTTTGTATTTGCTTAGTCCAAAGCTAAAATTGTTTCAGCACAAGTAGACTGTTAAAAATTCAACATATATAACAACACTCAAATGCTAGATAGTACTCAGATAGTCAGGAATAGGATGTTAAGTGAATACATATCTATTGAATTCATGAGTTTTACATAAAATCCCACATGCTTACATATAAACGAGGTTACATTTAACACATCATAAAGACAGTTCATCAGTTTTACAAATTAACTTTTTTTTTAAGATTTTATTTATTTATTTTTAGAGAGAGGAGAAGGGAGGGAGAAAGAACAATGTACGGTTGCCTCTCACATGGCCCTCACTGGGGACCTCACTGGGGACCTGGCCAGCAACCCAGGCATGTGCCCCGACTGGGAATCAAACTGGGACCTTTTGGTTCCCAGCCCGTGCTCAATCCACTGACCTACACCAGCCGGGCATAAATTAACTTTTTCATTTAGATTCAGAATATCATCCCTCTGAAAGTGGATACTGTTGGGTAGAAATGATAAAAAACAGTAGCATATGATTTTTCTATTAAGAGTATTTGGTAAATCAAAATTATTTTCAAACTTCTATATCTTCATGCAATTGCAAGCAATTTAACATTATGATTTCTGTTTTAACTAACTAAAATGAATCATCTAAAGAAATAGTATGTAATTAAGCAAAGAGAGGTGTTTCAGGGGCTTTTTTGCACTGATCACTCATTACTCACAGTAATGGCGTGCTACCCCCAACCGGCACACTGAATCTCACCAAAGCCACAGTGCTCTTTACCTCTAACAAGAACTTTAATTATCCCTAATTTTATGCCGCTATTTCTCTCATTTGCTTTCTTTCTCTACTCATGATGTTCTCTCTGCTTGCACGACTTGACATACATAGCGTGGCAGTGCCTTTAGCTAACACGCTACTCATGTGAAAAGGAAATTCCTGTTACTCTTGGGAATGTTGGGCAAAAACACCTTACATGGGAAAGTGTATTTCCTCTTATGAGGATGTCTGAATACGAAACAGTCAAGAGCACTCATTGAGTTACTTAAATGACATCACTTAACTATTTCTAATCCTCCATAGAAGCTTGCAAATACAAGGCTGATTTCCAGGCTAGAGATTTATTTCTCTTCTTTTTAGCAGATGTCATCACCTACTGTAATGCCCAAAGTGATATTCAGTGGCACCTCATCCAAAAACTATCACATTTTCAAATATCTATGTGATATTGACATGGCTAAAGCCAATTGATTAGGTTTTTTTTAATTTAGTTATATTTTATATCAAGTCGGTGCAAGTATATTTTTCCATGCAGTAATAGCACTTATAATTGATCCTTGATTGAATCCTAGTTTCTAAGCATCAACTTCTTTCTGGAATAGCTGAGTGCACTGGGCCTATTGAGCCATTATCTTTTATTGAAGGAAAGATGAATATCAGTCCCTGCAGAACAGTGAATTAGTTCTTGCCTGGCAGCAAAGCTTTTACCTGGTTCTCTTCACAGTGGGACTCTCTTACCATGCCTTTTCTAATGCAGCCAGGGAGCAAAGTGGCAGTCAGAAAGAGAAAATGAAAGCTATTGAAATAAAATCGTCAAGTGGGCATGGCTTTAGCTTCTTTTAGCAGGATAATCTGACATGATTAATCTACAGTAATAAAGGTGGCCCTTTGGGAGTCCATAGCAATTTCTAGAGTATTGAAATATACATGTTCTAGAATAGCTGATATTCATGAAAATATTTTTTTTACCTAAAAGATGTAATATCTAATAAATAAATCTTAGGATAGAATAAAATGTTCCTTCATTCTTCAGTCGTTTAAAGCAAAATTTTAAAACTTTTTTAAACAGAAATTTAAAGAATGTGAAAGAGATATAGTATAAATTTCCTTGGAATTTAACAACTTAACTCATTTAAAGAAAATAATTAAAATGGGTAGATAGTTGTTTTCTTGCCTATAAATGCTAAATCTCTCATATTTACCAGTTTGCTTTTTAAAGTAATTTTTTTTTCTGAAATTTTTCTGAATTAGTATGTCAGGACTTTCCTTAGGGATAATGGAGGAAAATGAAGAAAGGTGCTAAAAACATATGAATATTTTTTATACTGAACATTAGCAGAACCTCAGTAAGTTTAGGATATTTATTCTAAAAAGCCATTAAATAGGCTTCCACTACCAGATAATGTCCAGAAGGTCTGAAAGATTTTTTCAAAACCTAAAGTAAGAAGAGATAAAATTATAAAATTTAAAAATGAGAATAGAAAATTATTAAGGAGAAAATAGAAAAAATCAAAGAAACTAAAAACCAGTCTTTGGAAAAGAGAAACAAAACGTGACAAAGCTCTAGCTATGATAAAGAGCAGCAAGAACAAAAGAAACAAAATGCCAATAGTCAATATCAGAAATAAAAAGGGAGAATTGCTACCAGCATTCAGTGAGTTATAAGCAAATATTATCAATAATTTTATGCCAATAAATTTGACAACTCAGAAAATACAGACAAATTCCTTTAAAGACACAAGTTATCAAAATGAATCCAATAATAAATAGAGATATTGAATAGCCTTAAACCAATTAATTCATAATTTAAAACTTTTCTACAAATAAAACATTTGGTCCAAGTGACTTCACTGCTGAAGTCTATGAAACACGTAAGAATTTGTATAGACATTTCAATAGGTAAAAAAAAAATAGCATTTGATCAAGTTCCAGGCCCATTTATGATAAAAACAAAAATTCTTTAAAAAAACAGGGGCCTAAGGGAAATTCTTCAATCTGATAAAGGTCATCTCTGAGAAAATGTGTACAGTTAGCTTCATACTTAATGAGTGAATACTTTCCTTTCTAAGATAGCCAAGCAAGCTTATCAGTTCTCACCATTTCTAACAATACTGTAATGGAGTTTCTCTCCATGCCATAAAACAAGTAAAAGAAATAAAAATAGTAAAGATTGAAAGGAAATATGAAATATATTTTTTTCATGGACAACATAACTTTGTTCATAGTAAACTTTAAAAATCTACCTCCCTACGAAAAGAAGCAAAATAATAGAATTACTAAACTACTTCTCCAGGCTGTAGTTCACAAGGACAATATATAAAAATCAATTACATTTTTATAAACCAGGAACAGTTGGATTTTGAAAATTAGAAACCAAGATCATTTATAATACCATTAAAGAAAGTATATATTTAGTAAAAATTATTTAAGATCTCTACACTGAGAAACAAAATACTGCTGAGAGAAACTAAAGAAAAATTAAATTGAGAAACATGCCAGTGTATTAATAGGATGGTTGAACCTTATTAAAATGTTAACTCCACCAAAATAAATCAATTCCCATCAAAATCCCAACAAGTCTCCTTCTTCTTCCTCCTCCTTCCCTTCTCCCTCTTTTCTTTCTTTAGTAAAAATAAGATAAGATGATTCTAAAAAATATATAAAATTATTAAATGCAAAGGACATCAAATAACTAAAACAGGCTTCGAAGAGCAGACACACTAATTAATTTTACAAATTACTATTAAGCTATAGCAATAAAAAGGGTATCGCATGTGTAAGGATGCATAAGTATCAGTGAAAACAAAGGGTTAGAAATAGACAAACTTGTGTGGTTAATAGATTTTTTTAAATTTATTTATTTATTTATTTAATTTTAGAGAGGGGAAAGGAGGGAGAAAGAGAGGGAGGGAAACATCAATGTGCGGTTGCCTCTCACATGCCCCCTACTGGGGACCTAGCCTGCAACCCAGGCATGTGCCCTAGACTGGGAATAGAACCTGGAACCCTTAGGTTTGCAGGCTGGCATTCAACCACTGAGTCACACCAGCCAGAGCTGGTTAATGGATTTTTTACAAAGTGATAAATCAATTCAATGAGGCAAGCAAATTTTCAACAGATTATCTGGAAAACTGCATATCCACATGGAAATTAATGAATCTTAACACATCTCATATATGCACAAAATTTCAAAATCAACAGAAGAATGCATTCATGATCTTGGCCAGGCAAAGATTTCTTAGAACAAAAAAGGCAATAAACAGAATATAAAATAGTAATAAATTGATTTCATCAAAAATTAACAACTTCTACTCTTCAAAAGACAATATGAAGAAAACATAAGCCACAAACTCAGAAAATATATATTTACTGTAGAATTATGTAAGAATAGTTGCCTGTTACTACTCATTACAGTTACAAACAACTCAAAGAAATGGACGAAATATTTGAACAGACGCTTCACAAAGAAGTTTTATAATGGAAATCAACACCTAGAAAGGTACTCATCATCACTAGAAATCAGGGAAAATCAAATTAAAACCATAAATTAAAACTCACTGAGAAGACTAAAATGATAACATCATCAATTCCAAGTGTAATGAAAATGGGAACAACTATAACCCTCACACACTGCTGTTAAAAGTATAAAATATTACGACTTTTGGGAACCATTTTGGCAATTTCTTATAAACTCAAACATATACTTACTGTTTGGACAAGTCACCCACTCCAGTTTCTACCCAAGAGAAATAAAAGACATGCCCATGGAAAGATTTGTAAGAGGATTTTCACAGCAGCTTTATTCATAATAGCGAAAAAGGTAGGAGCGGGAGAGGGGAAATGTCCATTGACAAGTAAATGTATAAATAAAAGTTGGTATGTTTATATTCATCCAATGGAATGCTATTCCATGAATCTTAAAAACATGATGAGCAAAAGAAGCCAAACACAAAAATGTTTACATTACATGATTCCACTTACAAAAGGTCAAGGACAGGCAAACTAATTCATGGTGTTGGAAATAAGCAAGTAGCTGTTGAGATGGGAGTGTGAAAAACTAAGATGATGGACATTTTCTGTATCGTGACTGGGACGGTGTTTTTACTGGTGTCTATATTTGTCAAAACACACACTGTACAGTTAGGAAATGTGAATTGACTGTATGCAAATTCTACCTCAATAAAACATTTTAAATTTATGGTTAATATTCCCTTTTCTTTTCGCCTTCCAACATACGGAATACTATCATAAAGGATAGGAAGTGAATGCAGGGTCAAATCCATGCTCATAATGTCCTCCCCATGCTTTTCTTTGTATTCCCTACATGATCATTTAATTAGTATTTAATATGTGCTGGGTATTATATTAAACACAAGGTATAGAAAGTCCATTAATATATGATTCCTACACCAGAGTATAAAGTTTAAAAAACATACCAATAATTAACCCAGATACCCTCTACTCCACCCAGCTCACACCGGATTGCAGATTCCACCTAACATTATGTAAACAGTGTGTCACCAAGTCTCCTGGATCCACAATGAACAACTCCCAAGTGATGGCAAGCCAGTTCTACTTTGTTCCTTTGTATCTGAAAGTAATTTTGTGTGATAGAGGAAGTGTCTCAAAGGCAATTCTTTGCACTGCCTGAATCCCACTGCAGTTCTTGAAATCTCTGCCAGAAACTGTCCTGTAACCTCAGGGTGCTAAATGGGAATGTGCCACACACATTCCAATGATGAGACAAAGAGGCGAAAGGCAGAGCGTGAAATGCCCATCACTAGCCTATATATTTTAAATCTTATCCTAAAAGCTGTGGGAGGCCACTATAATTGGAATTCATAGCTGTGGTGGGGAGGGGGTGCAAGGCCATTATCAATTGTCATTTTTAAGCAGAAGAAATACAAGTTCAGTTTTGCCTTAAGAGAAATCACTATGGTCACAATTTAAGGAACGACTTGAGAATAAAACATTATATGTAGGGAGACCACTTTAAGACAACTCTGCTCAATCAGGAAGCCATAGGTTAAAACAAGGGAGAAGTATGGAGGAGAAATACTAAGGAAGAAGAATATATATTATATAAGAGCTGAGAATGGAGGTTATATACAAAGCCATTTTCTAAGTTGTTTCTTGGGTTTCTGGTTTGAAAGATTGGGTGGGTACCAGTGATATTTTTTAAGAATCTATGAAAACATCTCTTATCTGGGTCAGGGTTCAGCACTGGACTATTGAGTTTCAGATGTGTGTAGGATAGCCCATGGGGGTTTACACAAGTACTTAGTCTGAAGTACAGCAGAGAGGACATAGGTGTGCATTGGGGGTAGCCAGCTTATAAATGGTAGCTGATGCTAAGACCATCCAAGAGGAATATGATGCATGAACAGCAGTGGGACATGGAAAGAACACTAAATAATGTGGACTTTTAAATGGAGGAGTTAAAAAGAGATAAGTCCACAATAGCTACCCTAAAAGGCACAGCCAATAAAGTAGGAGGAAAATCAGAAATTTTATCAAATTCAAGAGAAAAACATGCAGAGAACATTTGTCAATTGCTTCACGCTGGCTGATTGGTTTTAGCAAGGGACATTAGGAAAGCAATGACCAACATTAATGGATCACTTGTTGGGAACTGCTATTTGTAGGAAGCAGAAATGGAGATATACATAATTCTTACCATGGCTGAACTTATATCCCACTGAAAGCCTCCTTCTTTCTCATTCTTTAATATTCCATTTTGTTAAGTATGGATCAGTGTTATCCTCTATAACCAACCATGATCCAACAAAATAGGCAATTCTTACCTCCATTTCACAGAGGACTCAGTTACACTCAGAGAAATTTAAGTAGCAGCACAAGGATTTAAAATAAATCTTGTAAGTCCAAGCTTTTTTATACTATATCCTGACATAGCATCTCTCCTGCCTCTATCACCAGTAAAGCATATGAAATCACAAATAACTGAACCCACAAATCATAAATAAAAACTTCAACATATATTCTTACTTCATATTAATAACAAGCCTTGGAAACTGATACCAAAATTAATGCCACACATTTTTCTTTTTTCTTTAAAAAAACTGAGAAAATATAAAATTAATAACAGCTAAAAATTACTGAATACTTGCTGTGGTCAAAATAGTTTTAAGTATTTCACATGCTGTAAATCTTTTAATCCCCCAATGATGCTATAAGGTAGGCATTATTACTATCTTTTCAGCTGTTGAGATGAGGAAACTAAAACCGGAAATGAAGTCCTGTGCCCCAGTACGGGTTGGCCGAAAGGTCTGTTACCGGTTTTGTTCCATGAAATAAAAGACACATTTTTCATTTTCACCAATAACTCTATTGATTTGATATTTTGAGTATGTTGGCTATCTCCTGCTGTTGGCTTCTAGTGGGTAGAGGCCATGGGTGCTGCTAAACATCTTCCAATGCCTGAGATAGCCCACAGCAAAGCATTATTTGGCCAAAATGCCAGTAGTACCTAAAATTCACAAAGGAACTTCACAAACCACTTTTGACACATTCAATCAGTCTCGGCAGCTTCTGCATATACTGTACAAATCTTTTTTTGTGTTTCAGTTGTGTTTTTACCTATCTTGAAATAATAAAGCATAATATGCCAATAATGTTGTATATCTTCTTCCATATTCAATATTAAAACGGCTGTACAAAAATTCACCGATTTTGATGTTTTTAAAAAATGCACACTGATATGACAGCTGTCAAAATACAATCTAACAAAATTCATTTCAAATGAAGTTCAAGGCAACTAAGCACTACTAGAGCCATTGTATGGAAAAAACCAAAAGAACTTTCTGGCCAACCTAATAGGCAGTGAACCTGGGATTCGATTCAGCCAGTCTCGATCCAGTGGTTCTACTCTGAAGAGCAAAGTCATGCTGCAGAATTAGGATTCAGTGAGACCTAAGAGAACCAACTACACTCATTTGCCCCCAAAATAGTACGGGGAATATACTGTAATAACTATGGACTGTGACAGACTTACTGTAAAGGTACATAAATGTTGAATCACTATGTTGTACAGTTGAAACTAATATAGTATGTCAACTATAATTTAAAAGTAAAAAAAAAAAAAAATGTGCTGATTGAGGTGTTACACTGCTGCCTGAAGTTCATCATTGGAGACTGGCTCCTTTAGGATGAGCTTGCTTGTTCCAGACATCACTCAGCAGTATCAACTCACTTTACCTTCATGGGAATTAGATTAAAAAGGGGCAGCTGGTGGTGGCATGGGCGATGTGTAGAACAAACACATGCAGCAGGAGAGGGATAAAATGAAGAGATAAATAAGGTGAGATGTTCACAGAGGGCATTTATGGCCTAAACAGAGTTTCTCATTAACAGATTAGAAGGGAGTGCCAGGGCTCAGCCCCAGAATTCAAGCCTCAATTCTAACTCTTAATCGAATCTACGCAATAGGGCAAAACTTCTTTCCTTTTTTAAGATTTGTTCTGCTGCTTAGGTTTCCTGACTAGTGCAAGAGGGGGTGGACATGTTTATTCACCTTAATTCAATATTCTGCTTTGGAGACTGGGTTTTGGCAAACCGTGACTAATTACCTTTGGTCTCCAGGAAGCAGAAGAGCAGAGCCCATAGCTCTACAAATTTCAGTTGCAAATGAAAGGAAGCTCATAAAATTGGGCTGGTTGTTAATAGTTAACTAAGAAAGAAAATCGTCTAATTTGCTAAATAAGAAAACATGATCTGTCCCTTTAATATGTATCTGCTAAAATAGAGCATGAACGAATCCTATTAGCACCAGTGTTCTGAAATGACTCAGCTCTATCCTTTATGCTTTTTTTCTTCACATCTTTTAGTCATTTGGGTTTTCTCTGGCTCTCCTAATTGGAAAGAGGAGAAAAAAGAAAAAAGAAAATCAAGGTCTGAAGTTTCAACCAAGTCTTTTTATCACTTCATAGATCTAGGAAAAAGATTTCATTTTGTATTCTTTTTAAGGTAGATGTGCAGTATCACTATAAAATAAGTAAGACTGTGATACATCTCCAAAAATGTTTGTTCTAGATGATAGTTAATATGAGGAAAAACCAAAAGACAGATTTCCAGGTAGATAAACAGTATTTTTCAGGTTTGGGAAATGACAAATTATATCCTTGATTTGAAATTCTATTATATTTTCTAATCATTGTGTATTTCTCAAGGAGCAAAGATGAAGTCAAAGAATGCATTCTATTTGTACTCATGAAGGAGTAGAAAAGTGACTGTAGCACAGTAACCAGAAAAGAAAGTCCTTTATCAGAGGTATTATCTCCAATAGTGAATTTACACTCCTACGTTTAGTCAGCTGTACCCACTTAATCTTTAAAGCTAGTGTCTCCTTGTGCACCTTCTTCAGTGTCTATAGTATGACCAACGCTACCTGGGAAACACAAGAGACAAAATCTGGTGGCAAAAATCTCTGAAGCCATTGTACCTAGGCAAAGATGCTTCCTAACATTTTCCTAACTTCCCTGTGGAATTAAGATCAGATTTTCATGCTCCATCTAAGTTGTTATTACTGTGACTGTTCTTGATATTTTTGTCATTCTAAAAACTATTTAAAAATATAATTATGTGAAAAAAACAATGAAACAATGCTTTCTAACTTTAAAATCGGTGATGCCAATTCTACCAATCGGAAACCTACATAGAAACCATGTCTTCCTCCTGCTTAAATCCTTCGGTGGCTCCCTATTGCCTAAAGAATAAGGTCCAAATTCCTTCACATGACATTAAATGCTTTTTATCATCTGTATGCAAACTACTCTTCCAGTGCCATCACTTTCACTGAAGGTACCAATCCTCTACTCCAACCAGAGAAAACATCTGACTCTTCCTTGAGTATCATGGACTTTTAGTGCCCTGCCTCTGTTCACGCCTTCTGTTAAAGAAAACCTGCTGGTGAAAGGAAGTAGCTTCCCCTGATGGTTAAAAGAGCACAGGCTTTGCCATCAGACTGCTGGGCTTTAAATCCTGGTCACATCACATATTAGCTGTGTGACTTCAGACAAGTTATTAATCATCTCTGTCTCAGTTTAATTATCTATAAAATTAGGGAAATAATTAGGCTTCTTTCACAGGATTGTCAGTTCCTGTGAAGACCTCAGAAGGATACTTTCCCCTCTGTGATGCTATTTCTGAATTAATCATCTGTTTTCCCATTATTTTATTCATATCTCTTATTTCTTGAATCATACCTTATCAATTTTTTTACATATATGCCTTTGTATCTACAGTGTCTAAAACAAATTTACAATGATTGATGTATTTTATGGCAAATATAGCTGTAGTAATGATATTTTTAAGGAAAAACAAAACAAACCATATTGCTGTGATTGTGGTATTTAAAATCTCAGAATGTGCTGCCAAACAAACACAGTGGTAGCCTACTGGTAGCAAGTTATTTGGGATTATCTCGGAGTAAGGGGACCATGAGTGATTTTTATTCTCCTTTTTATTTTCAGTAGTTAGCAAATTATTTACAATACTGTTATTATGAAAATAGAATATTTTAAAATTTTACTTTACTATTGGAATTTATTCTTCTTATAAATATTTACCACGAGACCTACCCTGTTAAATTCTTATAGTACACAGCACATTATTGTTAACTCTAATACAATGTTGAACAGCAGATCTCAAGAGGTTATCTGTGTTCCTGAACTGAAACTTTATGCCCGCCCATTGATTAGTACTTTCCCATTTCCCCCTGGCACTAGCAACCACCACTCCACTCCTTGGCTCTGTGAATTTGACTATTTTGGATACCTCATGTCAGTAGAAAACATGCAGTATTTGTGTTTCTGTGACTGGCTTATGTCACTTAGCAGAATGTCCTCAAGGTTCATCCATATTGTCCCATGTTGCAATGTTTCATTATTTATAAAGTCTGAACAGTATTCCATTGTATGCACATACCACATTTTTTTATCCATTCTCTTGACAATGGACATTCAGGTGGTTTCCACATCTTGGCTATTGTGAACAGTACTCCAGTGAACATGAGGTGCTCATATGTACAGAATGAAAAAAATTTATAAACCAGGTATCTAACAAGGGGCTAATCTAAAAATATAAGAACATGTTATAAATATTTTAAAAGTTTTAAAATTCTGACACACTGGAGTCTAAACTAGAGCAGACTCAAGTGAAAATGTGTTGAGATGGCTGGGGGACTGAGGCTGCACTCCACTTGGGACTGGTGCGCAGTCATGGCTCGTCACGCCCATTTCATCTCAAAATATGTGCTTGTGGTCTTCCCTGAAGTGGGTATTTTTACTAGCATGCTATGCTGCTCACAAATCATAGCTAAAGTAAAAGTTAGGCACATGAATGGAAGAAAGAGAGTCAAGTATTTTCTAGCGGTAACTGGAGAAGTGAGAAGAGATGGAGGAGGGCGGCCTGTGAAAACCCCCTGCGGGAATTCAACGTTTGGGGAGATGCATCCATAGAGTGATCCGTGCTTTGCTTCCATCCACCAACCAGGTCTGTCTTCTCCAATGACTGCTTGGCTTTGCTTTCCATTCTTAATTTCTTGTTGTTTCCATTTTTGCTTTGTTTTTTTTTTCCCTTTTCTTCTGCAACATTCTTATTCTGCCCAATGATTATTCTGTATTTCTCTGCTCTCCTCAAATCTCTGAATCCCCCTCTTCACCTCTACTTTCAGCTGATGCCACTGAATGGGAACTACACCACAACTTGTGCTTTAACTATAGTTATAATTTTTCTACTTCTTTCTACTTAAAATGGGAGAAATAAGAACTCCTCTGCGTTTATTGGGAATCCCATTGGTCTGTTCTCTCAAAAATTTTGTTGTTTCACTCACCTCTTTCTCATATGTTCAGACTTGATTTTTCTACCAGCTCCCTCCAATTATATCACATTTCACTTATATTTGAAAATGAATAAGCAGACCAAAAAAAAACCCTTATTTATCACATGATCTTTTTCACTCACTGCTCTATCTTCTCACGAAGAATCAAACTTGGCAATAATCCAAAAATAAATTTGTTGATGCTTAGCATCTCAGCATCCTCATTTTTCTTGGAGCTAATTCAGTTTCCTCTCCCATTCCACAGGAACTATTCTCACTGAGTACACCAATGAGCACCCTGCTCCTAAGTCAAATGGATGTCTCTAAGGACTTGTCCTTTCCATGGTTCAGCTGCATTTGATACAGCAGATCACTCCCTTTTACTAGACATGCTACTTTCTGCCCTTGGCTCTCATGATACCACCTCTCCCGATTTTGTTTCAGTATCTCTGTCATCTATTCATTGGCCTTGTTGTTGGTTCTTCCTTCGGAATGATCCCATGATATGTTAGAAAATGTCAGCATCTTTTTCTAGATTCTCTTTTCATTCTGTATTCTCTCATCTAGGAAATGCCATGCATTCTCATCACGTCCCTTATAATCTGAATGCTGTCTTTCTAGAATCTCACATTGCTTCTGATTTTAAGCTTCTTATATCCAACCATCTGTTTGACATTTTGATAGCTCACAGTTATCACAGATTTAATATGTAGAAAACCTCTATTCACTTTGTAAATGACACCACCTTCTCCCTAATTCAGGCTAAAAAATCTGGCAGATTCCTCTCTTTCCCTTCCAGTCACATATACGCTTAATCACCTAGTATTGCTGATTCTACCTTGTAAATGTATCTCAAGTGCATCCACATCATCATATATTCCCTGATAATAATAGTTTCTAAGCTATAAACACTTCTATTGTTTTACTATTATAGCCTTCTAACTGGCTGTTCTGAATTTTTCTGAACCTATTCCTTCTTGGGTATTCCCCAAACCCCTTGACTTCCAGCAAATATGAAGCCCTACAATGTGCTAAATTATAGCTAAACATGAAGGCCTACAATGTGCTAAATACCATACCAAGCACATGGATACTACATGAATTCAATTACAAGCATGGGCTCTGCTACAGATTAACCTGCAGCCTCGTTGGGGATAGTGGAGAGTAGTCGGGAGATGAGGAAGACAGAATTTGTTTGACTAACAACTTGACATCCAGTTAAATGTCTCTCATGTTTCAGACCAGAATAGCTAATGGTTTATAGGCAATTCTATCTAAATGTCAAAATCACACCTATTTTCTTCTCCCTAGAAATACCAGCACCAGAATATGTATTATCTAACTAGTTGAATCGTTACAACAACTCTGGAAAAAAAGGCACAATTATCCAACCTTTTAAAGATGAGGAATGTGTGTAAAGCAGACGACTGGAAAACTATCCAATGTCTAACTAGACATGAGCTGCAGTTGTCTCCATTCAGAGCAAGAGCCTACGGGTTTTGTGAAGGTGGCATGTGTGGTGAAAGGCTTCGCTCACAGGTGGACTTGCAGACCGCTGTATGTAACGGGTCATTTGTGTTGACAATTATGTAGAGGCTGGGTGCTCATAATTCTGGTGGTGGTTTAAAATGTAATTTAGTGAAGTTTTAAAGCTAATGAGAACATGGAGATTAGTTGTTCTCCTGGGAAGGACAAGAAATCAAAATGGAAAGGTTAGATGATTTGCTTGCCTGAGATCACACCACAGGCCTCTGTGAGAGCCTGGACCGGCCTCTTTAACTCCCAGCCCAATGCTGGTCCCGACACCCACTCCTCCCTCTTTTCCTTCAGGCTTCTTTGTCTCACAAAAGGCCTGTCTTCAAGCATTTCTTTTAAATTGCAAGCTTGTCATGTGAGCTTTTAACGTATTTGAATATTATAAAATCCAATTTGAAGTGGCTTATTTAAACTTATTTTGAAATGTAAATGTTTATGTATGAAGAACGTGATAATTGACAGTTCTTTCCAGGGTGTCACGAACAGACTAGTGATATTAATAAAATAAAGAGCCAGGAAGTTATTTTGAATGACAAGAATCTGGCTGGGGCTGCTTGTCTAACTAAATCAGGTCCGGGCTTAAGGCAAACAAACAAAAGGCCAGGCCTGGACACACAGTGCTAAGTGGGTTAGAGACTCTGACAGAAATGCAATGTTCTCACCCGCTCCCTGAGAGAAGCATTAGGGAACCCTGAAAGGCTCCTCAGAGTGCCTGAATGACTCAGTGGGCCTGTCTTCTCTGTGCTGCACTTCATGTTAAAGGAATTTTACCATCTTCTGTGCCAGATGGAATATTTTCAGGGTTAGTTCCTTAATAATTCTGGTAAACAAACCCAGAGAATGCAGCCCTTGATTGTGCTTATTACATTGTTAAAATTTATAGAGATGCAAAAGTCTGAAGAGTGGATATTTATTCAACCTTTTCTCATTGGCCATTGCATCCCCTGGAGGACCTCTCTTTCATGGAACTGAAGCTAGAATTTACTCTAAGGACCCTCCTCCTCTCCCAGGAGATCTCCTTTGAACAGGGAAGGCTGTGGACTAGAGACCTAATAGTAGTTAAGCTCAACAAAGGACAAAAGAACCAATCAAGCTTGTATTTGAGTCTTAATCTTTTTCATTCCATCAATTGTCTCACATTCCATAATTCTATGGTTTGTATGTTATATATATATATATATAATTTATATGGCCTGAGATTAGGACTATGTGGTTTCCATGTATAGAAGTGATTAGTCATGTTTGACAAACTTAATGAGGAAATAATGGAAATATGCCATTGAGTAACAGACATTTAAAGTTTAAAGGCCTTGGGATTGATTGCTTTTTCAGTGAGGACAGGCATGAGAAATTAGTTATGTGGTTTTAGCCAGTGACATTTTTCAGAAGATCATATAGCTAGACATGATCTTAGATGCCGAGGCTTTCATGAATCTAAAGCAATGGCCACCTCCCTTTGTATGTGCCTTATGTCTCAGTCAATAATGGTTCAGGCAGAAGCCATGTTGGGTGGCCAGCATTTTAATCATGGGCTAAATTATTGTTCTGGTGGAGTTTCTCCCTGACTGGGACGAGCGGTTGGGGGTCACAAGAACACAGACAAGGGGCAGCTGACCCCACCTGCAGAGTCAGGAAAGACTTCCATAAAGAGGTAGCACTTGAGACATTTGGTTTATGGAAAAACACAATTAAATAAATGTGAATTTTTAGTAGATAAGTGAATTGAACCTCTGTTAACAGTAGAAAAGGTCATAGTTCAACTTTTGTTATGCCGAATAACAATATAATTCCATTATTAGAGAGAATATGTCTTGCTCTTCTGTTGATAACAGGACTGAACAAAAAAAGGGTTTGACTAAAACAAGATGTGAATTAGGAACATGATCTATAATAATTTATTTAAGAGATGGTAGAAATGGAAAATATTGGGGCCAAATGGTTAGGATCCCATAGCATACTTGGAAATTAGCCTCTCTTATCAAGGCTTTTCCAGGGTGGACTTGGTAGTTAATGGTTATAAAGTAACGAAAGCAGATGTAAATGCACAGTGGCTCATGGGATAAGAATTATTAAAATGAGTAATGGTGCTGCAGTCCTTTGAATAGGCACATACTTTGCTATAAAACATAATATTCTACCCTCCCTTTAGAATAAGTTAGCCAAAGATTTGGATGAGACTGCTAAGCAAAAGTTATTAATAGTTCATCAAATATAAAAGCAATCAGAAGTCTTTGTATTTATCAGGAGGCTAGTCTGGAACAACACACATAGATTTTCTCAGCATGTTAAATATCTAAAATGAGATCATGACGACAAGGATGGTGATGATGGTAATGACAATGTCTTTCTATAATAATTTAAAAGCTCAGAACTTTACTTTGCTATAGAGGAAAAAGCAACAGAACGAGTTTTAAATGAAATACATAGAGCTACATATTTTGATGGGGTTGAAGGAGCTATTTAGCATTTCATAGACATTCATGATTGTGCATTTATTGAGTAGGTCATGGTAAGTGTTATACCCAGAGTGCTGATTGCAGATGATAATTGCATTAATCACTCTTACTTTTACAAATATAATTCTCTGCTGCACTCATTAAAATAAAAGGTCAGATATTTTATTTTATTATGAACTTCATCCATGCAAGAGATTGTGAGGAAAAGAAACAACCCAATTAAAGAAATAAAGACAAAAGCAACAATTTCCAATCACATATAATAACCACAATTAATACTTGATGCATTGCCTAGTTTCTATATATTACATTTTAGCTTTAATTTGTTATATAAAGAGTTATGTTTATATTGTATAAAATATGGTGTAGTATTTTAATTTGTCATAGCAACATAAGCATGACAAATTAAATTTTATTATATTAGAGTATTTTGAATGAACATCAATTTTTACAGTGTGTGAGATTACAGTAAGAGGATGTTTATCTTTTTGGTATTGCTAAACATGTTTCCTTCTATCTTTCATTTGTATAAATAAAGATAGAAAACATCATGTACTTAGTGCTTGTTCTATGCTTAAATTTTCTGGCTTAGAAAATTTTTCTAAAGATGATCAGGTGAAAAGAATTACTTTACAAAAGAGTTTCATTTAAATTTGTATCAGTAAAATGAGATAGCATTTTTTCCTAACAATATAGGAAGGCTAATTTATTTTGTTTATAACTCTCTCCTTGTCTGCTGCCACTTGGCTTTTGTTTGGGTAAGAAACCATATTATTTGTCTTAACCTTAAGACTCCAAGATTTATCTCTTACACTTCTACTGTTTGTTTATACTGATAGAGCAATTGACGTCAGAAGTAGTGTGGTGTCATTAAAAAGAACTAAACTAAAATACATACATTGGCTTTGTAACTGGGTGGTGGGTTACGAGATAACTGATACTGTTATCTGGAAAGCTGTCGATCCATGTTAGGTGATGAAAACTCATTGGGTTAATTTGTCACACACAGTTTGGGAGGAAGACCACCTCTTGTCTGTAACTTTTAGAAAAGAGAATGGAAACAGAATCTTAGGAGTTGCTATAGCAGAGTTTAGCAAACACAAGACAAAAGCAGTACATCAGGAATTGGCCAGTTTATAAACTTCATAAATTTTGAATGTTGCAAGTGGCTGAGCTGGGGATTTCTATTCCACTTAATCAGAAATTCAGCTGAGAAAAGTTTTCCATCTTCTATACATGGTTTCCATTTCCCCTGGACTTTGACAAGCGGTTGAGGAGGGAAGATGCAGGGTACTTTGCACATGTGAAGAAGGTCATTTGTCTGCTTTTTAAGGGCTAGGCCCAGTAGTGTAACAAGTCTCTTCTACCAATATTCCATTGGTCAGAACTCAGTCAGATACCTTCTGCCTAAATTCCACTTGGCTTAAGATAAAGCTCTTGCTTGGAGAATTGCTTCTCAGCAACTACTCTACTCCAATTCCTTGGAAAGTCAACACTTCATTTACAGATAACAAATTCCACCATAGCTATTACAGTCTCTAATATTTTGGGACTTATTTATTATGAAGTAGTGCTAACTTAAGCAGTACACAGGGTATGCGCTGGCATTTTTAGCAGCAAGTCAGTTATGGAGGAGAATAATTGCAGAGGCAGCTAATCGGTCCTAGCAAACCATTGCCAGCATTGAAGGGCACAGGACTGTGTTCCAGTATTGATGGAGGCTTGCTTCTGCATCACAAAGGCTACGGAGGTGCCTGGTTCCTGATGCTCAGTTCTTCCTCTGTGGCCAGAATATTTGGTTTCCTCACTACCTATGACTGAGATTCTCCCTGTGGCTATGTTCTTTTGTCAACCCTCAGTAATCTTAGAGTGTGTTCATATTGGGCTCCTAGCGCTTCCCTTACAGATAGTGCTCTCAATGGGTTTGCCCTGGACATCTGTACCAAGGTTTTTTTCACGATTGTGTGGTCAGATTTGATGAAAGTAATAAAGTGTACAGTCAGAACATATAAAGGAAACTAGGTTTTTTTAAAGTAGGAATTTTCTGTGAACTAAAGAATCCTCTTTCAACTTTGTCAAAGAAATGCCTTTCCACTGGAGAAAAAAAATTAAGCTCCATTAGGTGCTGCTGCTTTGACAAATTTAATAGCAATAGGCCGTCAGACAGGAGACAGATGCTCTTGTACTTGAAATACGCAGCTGGTGCGCCAGAACTAACATCTTCCTTCTTTGCTATCCCTGCTTTCATTAACCTTCAGAACTCCTTTTATTTTTTTGTCTTAAACTAATCTTATTCCCTTAAGAGTCTGGCATGAGCAACAGAACATGAGCAATATCAATAATTGTGTTAACCAATTTGGTTATCATTTAATGGAGGCCTAAAATGTACTCAAACTCTTACATATGTGTGGAGGTAATACTGAAGGATCTCTTCTTAATTATGATACAATTCCCAAATGTATCTTTTTTCCCCATGTCTAGATAAATTTTGCTCAGTCTTCATGAAGCATATTGCTATAAACCCCAATGATTTTGCATACTCGAGCTCTTCTAAAACCACATGGAAACCATGGAATGGGAGCCTCCACTGTCTTAGTCTCTCCTCTGCAATATTACATTATTATCAAGACTTAAAATATGACTTATTTTAATATTTTACATTTAAATATGGAAGAGATACTGAATATGAATTTAGGAATATAGGACCTTATTAGGAAGTGGGATATCAAAAAATATAGAAAGACCCCTGGCTGGTGTAGCTCAGTTGATTGAGCGCGGGCTGAGAACCAAAGGGTCGCCGGTTCAATTCCCAGTCAGGGCACATGCCCAGGTTGTAGGCAAGGTCCCCAGTGGGGGCCACGTGAGAGGCAACCACACATTGATGTTCCTCTCCTTCTTTTTCTCCCTCCATTCCCTTCTGTCCAAAAATAAATAAATAAATAAAATCTTTTATATATATATATATAGAGAGAGAGAGAGAAAAAGAACTTTGAGTACCCCAACTCTTAATTTACCCTGCTCAATATTCTATTTCTAATCATTGCTACAAGTGCTTTGTCTCACTATCTTGAAAATTCCTTTCTTCCCCCATGTCATTTGAATCGGTGGCTATCTGAGTGATGGTCAGTATCAGAGTATATTATAAAATGGAGGTAATGCAATCAGAACAATAGGCTTGATCCTGAAGCAGAAACTTAGTGCACCCATGAGAAACTGCTTTGTGGATGACTCTCTCTGTCTCTCTGCCTCATCTCATCATTTGGCAACAGCTTACAAGGTGTTTTGGTGAAGAACGTGTTTCCTTTTGGAAGACTCTCATAATTTTCACAATTTAAAGTCTATATCTCATTGAGATTGGGTCAGGAAACATTTTTTAAAAATAAAAATCATTTAATTCCTCTACTTTTCTAACAATAAAAGCATATTAGAATTGCCAGGGACATTTTTATTATTTCCTTTCATTTATTTTTCATGCCTTTCATTACTTCCTTTAATTTTATTAATTCCTTTTATTTTGATATTTCCCCCCCTAGTCTCTGTACTTGCTTTTCCCTGCATGTCAGGCTCCTAGCACTGCCCTTTGTAGCTATGGATACTATTCTCACTTTCAATTCAGTAACCTGGAATCCTTGAGTCTGCCTTTCCTTTTCTGAAAAAGGTAGAAAAATAAGTGCTTTGCATAATTCAAGGTTGTTAAGAACAAAGTAATGTATTAGTTACTAATGTACCATATTCATAATATTTTATTGTTGTTATTTTTTATTAGTGGGATGAAGGAAATTGTTTCTTTATAGGCAACCAGCCCAATAGAGCCTCAGTTTTGGGACAAAACTTACATTTAGCTGCAGTACATCATCTGTTCATGTTGCGTGACTTTTTTAAGATGCTGAACAGGGACCAGTGCCCTGAAAAACACTTCTCCCTCCATTCGCTGGTGCCTGAAGGTAATTCCCTAGAGTGTCATTATTTTTACTTAAGGTTTCTTGGTCTCCGTTAACATGCAAAAGCCCTGGGAACATAGCTGTATTTATATCATAACTGTATGCATGATATTTTCAGTAAGTGTCTTTTGCCTGGCTTTGCTCATCCAGGATCAAGACCCTGAGGGGCTGGGCAGGCTCGGAGCCGTGTGTAGTACCACAGCACGGTTACAGTCTCACAGTGCTGCTTGCTTCTGAAGTTCAGCATCTGGTTCCTAGTGACTTGCAATTTTTTATATTGGTAACTAGTCATTGCACCCTCTGGCCACTAAATAACATAATTTAATTGAATGTAAGAAAGAATTACAGTAGGAAGTTGAACCATTCTGCCATTTCTTTCAGCTGGAAAGCAACCATTAGGTTCAGATGCTAAATTGTGGCCGACACATTTCTGGTGGCATATGGCTCTTTGGAAAGCTTCCCTGCTTGGGAACCTGGCAGTTCTGAAGTCACCTCTGGTTAGTCACATGGCTAGCTTGCTGATGGGCTGTCTGAAACTCCCAGTAGACCTTCAGAATCATCAAAATATATTTTATTCACATTGAATCTTTGGGGTCACTATAAGCAATGGAGTCACTTTCTTCTTCTATCAGAAAAACCTAAAATTTTAGTGAGAGACTGAGTTGAATATTTTGCTGTTTAACTCTCAGAGCCCACCTCTTTAATTTCCATAAAGTATCAGATATCCAAATATTCTTCCTTTAGATAAAAGTATCAAGACAGATTTCCCAAATCAGCTGGTGGTAATCAGCCTGAACACTACGTCCCTCCTGAATCATCTCATATACCAGCTTAAATAAACCTTTCTGCTTCAGCCCAACTCATGGAAAGAGAAAAGGTTTTCACTGCTGTGTGGCTTGCAAGGCCCCAGGGACTTCCCTATACAATATGTTCAGTTTCTCTGTAACAAAGTTCATCTGAGAGACAAATTCTGAAAGTATAATGTTCATAACAGGCAAAATCTTAGTGATGTAAGATGCTTCTCTGAGGGTAATTTGTAAGCAGGTCAGTATCTTTACCTTTGGGAACAAAATATGTCTGTCCTCATTTGTATGAAATGTTTATTTTATAATTTGATTTATGGCTAAATATTTGGCTAAAGGATTAAACCAATGAATAGGGCAAAGGTTAGTAGTGTAACATATAAAACAATCTAGCAGATTTGTATAATTACATATCACTAACATAGCTAAGATTTTGCTTTTTTGAAAAAAAGTCACTTTCTCATATGCATATTTCTCCACACAGAAGTTTAAATAGCTTTGTAGTCCTAAAATGGATACAGGTCACTAAATCTCATTTTGTTGGTAAGTTTTAGGCTAGGTATTTACTTATTTATTTTTATTTAGTTTTTAAAGATTTATTCATTTTCAGAGAGAGGGGAAGTGAAGGAGAAAGAGAGGGAGAGAAATATCAATGTGTGGTTGCCTCTCACACACTTCATACTGGGGGCCTGGCCTGCAACCCAGGCATGTGCTTCGACTGGGAATCAAACCAGTGACCCTTTGGTTCGTAGCCTGTGCTCAATTCACTGAGCTACACCAGCCAGGGATAGGTAAATATTTATAACTGAACTGGTTCTAGTGGAAAGGGTCACTTTGGGGAAACAGAAGGATGAAATACTTTCTGGCTTTGTCACAATACAAATTAGTAATTTTGGATGAGTGCTGTAACTTTACTAGACTTCTGTTTATTCACTTGTCAGTTAAGTGTTGAAATGTTAACTCACAATTTTCTTAGAAAGCTAAAATGAGAATAAAGCAGTAAAGTTACTTTAAATTTTTAATGTTGATATACAAATGCAGTTATTTAGTATGTTAGAAAATCATTTTCTTTCATTATTTAATCACAGATATGACTAGTCCTAAACATAATTATGCCTCTAATACTAGATTTTATCTGGATCTAATCTATGCATAAAAAAAATCACACCAGGACGTGTAATCAGAAAAACTGAGCTCTAGTTTCCAATAGATTGATTTCTTTCTATGAGCCTTTATTCTTCTGAGCCGCAATTCCCACCTCAATAAAATATCATAATGGCACCTGTGTCATGGGGGTATTGAAGGGTTGAATGGCTTTTGAGTTGGTATATAAGCATACATACATTCACTATATTTTATAATTTATGAAGTATTATGCTAATCATAATAACCATATTACCACTTAAACTTTTAAAGCACCCACTGCTCAGCATATTGTATGATATTACGGTGAGAGAATAACAGATATAAAACAACAGGAGCCTTTGAAAAAATTAGCTTCTATCCAACTACATAGTTTGGTTTATTTTCTGGCAATATTTTTAGTTTTCATCATATTTTAAGCCTCTGGGTTTGAAAAATTAGAGCTAGTTTACACAAATGTTCGAAAAATACTCTGATACTGGATGTTTTATTTTTAAAATCCCATTGTAAACTACAAAACAAGAAAACACACTTGAAATTAATTATATTCAAGGGGTTTATTTTTATTTAAGCAGGGAAGCTCACTGCTTAAATATTACCTGATTACTAGAGAGAATTCAGTTAAAATCCTTAACCCTTCTATAGGCAAATACATGTAAGAAAATATTTTCTGAAAATTTTCGGATTAACTGTAAATTTTCAGCAGCCTATACATATGTTTAACCATCTACATGCATAAAATCTCCAGTTATGTTCTTATAAGGTAAGTTTAATACCGGGTTTTTAATGTAAAGGTTCCCTTTGAAGCTTTGCTAAGAAAGTGAGAAAGTAGACTAGGGAGTCCTCTCAATGACAACTATAAGCAAGAGGAAAGATTTTTTCTAGCCTTTGTTCTCCACATTTTTCCCTCCTCTCTATTTCCAGTCAGTGAACAAGGCTCACTATTTCCTTGCCTTGAGGAATTTTGCAGAGCCGAGATCAGCCCTGTTATAGAAGACAAAGAATCTCCTTGTCCCTGATAAAAGTGTATATTCGGCCTAGGGAGAGGAGGATGGGGAGCTACAAGCACATAGAAAAGAATTTCCTCATCCTTCACTCCTGCTGTGACACTGCCCTGGAGCCCCCAGGGTACAGAGGGGACAGGCACCTGCAGCTGGAAAGGCAGAACGCCAGGCCTTGGCTGAGACAGCAGTGCCAAGTGTCAAGGTGTACTTACTGTTGACAATGGCACATTTTCACTGAGGCTCTTGTGCTTTCATAACTCCTAAAAAGACATGGAACAGGAAGAAAGGCAGGAGAAAGAAGAAAAATTCCACTACCACCACCAAATAGAGCAACTTCTTTGACATTTAGCTGGTTCATCAATACATATGTTGCAAAATATATAATTCACTTTCTATTAACAATTCTGGTTGTTTTATATGTGTGGATAGGTAAATAGATAAAAAATATATTAATATATTTAAGTAAGTACATTTAAAATCTTTCAGAAGATGCTAGAGAAATAACTCATTGTTCTAAAAACTGGTAAATAAAAGGAAAGAATTGAGGACTTTATCTTGAAAATATTGTCTGGAGTATGGCTCAGACCTGAGGAATTTATGAAGTTGCTCTGTGATGCTATGGTGTAGGCAAGGTTGGGAAGCATAATTCTAGATATTAATGTAACTCTATCAGTTTACAGAATATCATGAAATGCAGAGGTACATGGCAGATGACATTATGAAGATGAAATTAGCAAAGCTGGAATGTGAGGGACAACACCTTTGTTTGTAAAGTGTGACCCATGGACCAGCAGCTTGGACATTAGGTGGGAACTTATTAGAAATGCAGACTCTCAGGCCTCAACCAATACCAACTAACTGTACCAAGAATCTGCAATTTAAACAAGACTTTCAGGTGATTCATAGGTTCATTAATATTTCAGGAGCACTATTCTATAAGCAACAGAAAATTGGTTTCTTCAACAGCAAAAAAGCAGGGAGGAAATAAAAAAGAGAAAGAGGAAACATTAAAATATCCTTAACAGATATTAAGTGGAAATTTATTAGGATGTAGATTTGTACAAACTAGCTGTTCAGACAATACACATGCTTACTTGGCTACAGATAACTGAGAAAATTTGAACTGGATATTTGATATTAAGGAGTTATTAATTTCTGAGATGTTATAAGGTCTTAGAAAAAGAGTCCTTGTCTTTTAAAGATAAATGATAACATTTATGGACTTAAGTGATAAAGTTTGGGATTTGCTTCAAAATAGTTCAGAAGTAGAGGAAAAAGGGACACAGAATAAAGATTGAACAAGATCAGAGATATATTGACAATAACTGGCAATGTGTGATGATTCCATGAGGGGGTTCATGATTCTATTCTCTTCAGTTTTGTACACACTTGAAAATTTATAATAAAAAATAGTAAATGACTTGTTCAAGTTCTGCAACAAAAAACTAGTGACTTAATTCAAATTAAATGTGTTTCCCTACAAAATTTGTGCTTGTGCCCTTCTCTTGACTTGCCCTGTCTCCAGAGTACTCAAGTATTTCCAGTACTGCTTCCCATTCGCTCAGTGTATGTGACATGTCAGGCATTGTATTGTGCTTTAGGTATGGAAAATTTTACAGGAAGTCACAATAAAGGGAAAAGAAAGATAAACATGATATGTATCATCATAGAACCATAAATAGTGTCCTAGGACAGGTAAGAGGAATATTCTGGCCATGGACAGCACACACCTCACAGAAGGAACGGCACTGAGAAGTTTCTGGTTTGGGTGTTGGTGGGTAGTATGTTCTACATAGTGGGGTCAGCATGTACAAAGACGACACATTGTGAAAAGGGCCAGAACACTCTTGGATACTAAGAACCCAAGTGGAGGAAAGAGACTGCTTGGCAAGGAAATGCATGTAGATAAATATGAAGAAATACGGGCGAGCCAAGATAAGAAGGGCAATCACAACTGCCTTGTTCAGCGTCGTACCCCGGGAATCTGGCGTGATGAGTAGTACCTAATGAATAAATGAATGGTTTTACCCTGTGATTAATTAGGAGCCATCAGATATCTTGAATGTTAGTGACATGATTATAGTTTTAGAAAAATAGCTGTGACAATAGTGTGGAGAATGGCCTAGATGCCTGAACAGCTGATGAGTGGAACTGAAGGCTACTGATAGGTAAGGAGAGTAATGGTGGGTGCCTAAACGAGAGAGGCTGCAATTGGGATAATTGAAGATCATGTTTTAAAGACATTTGTAAACGGAAATTGGCAGGATATGGTGACTGAATATGACTGTGACCAAAAGGGAACTTTAATGGATGATTCTAATGTTTTAACCTGCAAGACTGAGTATATCATGTACTTTACTGTGGCATAGGAAAAGAAAAAGACCTTTTCTTATGAAGAATTAATAAATTCTATTTTGAATGGGTTAAATCTGAGATTATTGAAGTCAGCATTGGAATAGTAACTCTAGGACTATGTAGGGAAGTCAGAAACTTGTGTAGGAAGTCTTTGAATATAAGCAAATAATAACGTGAAAAAGATGATAGCTAACTTTCATTGTATTCTTTAGAGCCACTCAAATATATTTCATTCAGATAACAACTGAAGTCATAAGAGTGGATAAAAAATAAGTTATTGAAGGAGAGAGAAAAATGAGCTAATATAGCATTATGAACTTAACATTTCTTGTCCCTTACTACAACTTCCACAATGTCTCCTCTTTTATTTCTTTATGTTTGCAAAACATTGATGTATACTCTTTTTTTCCTAAGCCAATAATCCACTCCAGCCTCACTTGCCTCTTAGCTGGGTTTTTTGACCTTTCTTTTCAACAGTGGTCCTGATAGCTCCTAAGACTTCCTTGATCCAGAATCCTGAGTGACCCCAAGTGAATTATTTGTTTTCTCTATTCTCAAATGCTGAAAGCCTTAGTTTTGCCAGAAAATGTCTCAATATCATGTGGGTTTATGCCTTCATTTGTATTCAGATATTTTAACAAAGATCTATTAAAACCCTACCATGTACCATACACTATTCTTGGAGCAGAAACATAGTGAAAATGAGACAAAATCTCTGCTCTCATGAGGGAGATATATTATACACATTAGAGGGATGGGCTCTTCTTTGGTGCCTCTTACACCCACCTACTAATTGCGCATATTGTAAAATGTTCAATGGATCGTTGCCATCTTTCTTTCCATATAATTTCCTTGTCAGTTTCAATAATGTATATGGCTTCCACTATCACCATTATGGCTAAAAGTGTGAGAGTTGAATTTCTAGATCTACTTTTACTTACAGCTCAGTTCTGGGCCCCGTCTACCAACTGTATGTGGGAAGTTTTTACTGGATAATTATAGAAGTTCCTCATACTCAACAAGAAGAAATGCAAAACAATTCTCTTCCTTTTCTAACTAATCTACCTGTCTTTCTTCTTGTTTAGCTTTTTAAATGATTATCATCATTTTATGAGTCACTGAGGATATGAGGATAAAGTCAACTGCAATATCCCTTCCTTATATTACATTAACTTAAATCAATTTTCACATTTTAAAATACTTTTCAGATTCTCATGGAAATATGTCATTTACTTTTCCTGTGGTGAGCGATGGAACATACAATGAAGAGGGGGCAGACTCTCAGGCATGGAAGATCTGGGAAGTCACATGAAATCATGTCTCCTTTATCCCACAAGCACTGAAGAGCTATTGAAGGGTCAGGACAAGTCATAGTCCATTGTATGTCAGGTTGCAATTACTCTGGAAGTTGAATAAGCAGATTTAAGGGCAAGCAAGGTAGCTCTTTCAATGGACAGGAAAGATGTGGGTTTGGCCTGGGAAGAAGTAGCAAGCTTACCATCATCAAACGAACCATTCTCCCTCCTTAATTGGTTCCCTGTTCTGAAACGATGAGTAGATCCTCATTACCTTCATATTAAATTGCAAAACCTCAGGCTAGTATTAGGTTCTTTGTGATCTGATCCTATTTCAAGTTTTGACTTATAATTCCTACCGCTGTATTGAGTATTCGCAGACAAACTGAAAAGACTCCAGCTTTTTAGTATACTCATTTTCAATTCTTCCTGCCTGTCTTCTGTCATTCTTTGCACAAAAAATAACCATTAATAATTCAAGACACTGCTTAGAGTTTTCTAGAAAAAGTTCCTTAATAACTCTAAAAGGAAAAAATATCTCCTCAGAGAGACTGTTAGGTTTTAGGTTTTGTTTTCTAGTCTTATGCTACTTATTAATACTATTTTACTTTTATTTATTTATCTGTATGTTTAATCTGCCCAAGTAGATTGTAATTTCATTATGAGAAGGATTATTGTCATTTCAGTCTTCTTGGTAATGAAGCAATCTGAAGTTTTGTGGGGAAAAAAGTCAATGTAGTCTTTTGGGATGTTAAGACGTTTGGTAAATATTCATAGCAGTAACTCAAAAATATAGATTATTTCAATCTCAACTCTGGTCTTTTTTTTTTATTCTTGTTTATTCTACTAAAGTTGTCCCAATCCCCCCTCTTTGACCTCCTCTGCCCAGCCCACCCCAACCCTGGCTCCCACAGTCAGTCCCCACACCGTTGTCCACGGGTCACTCATACATATGCTTTGATGAGTCCCTTCCCCTTCTTGCCACCACTCCCCCCCTCACCTCCCCTCTGCCACAGAATCTTTCCATGTTCCCATGTCTCTGGTTCTGTTGTGCTTACCTGTTAGTTTATTTCGTTCATTAAATTCCTGTTATAAATGAGATCATATGGTATTTGTCTTTCACTGACTAACTTATTTCACTTAGCATAATACTCTCCAGTTCCATCCATGCTGTTGCAAAATGTAGGAATTCCTTATTTTTCTCTGCTACATAGTATTCCACTGTGTGAATATACCACAGTTTTTTAATCCATTCATCTACTGACGGGCACTTAGGCTGTTTCCAGCACTTGGCTATTGTATATAGTGCTGCAACTCCAGTCTTTTAAATCCTGCTTCCCATATTTCTGAAATACAATGCCTCTGACTTTACTGAAATATTTTATTTATTTTTGAGTTCTTAGGTCCCCAACCCCAATTTTTCAAAAAACAATTATACCAGCAAGTCTTTCACTATATAGGGAATTTTATAGGATTAATTGCAGAAAATTTACTGTGGAAACTTTCTCCTATTTTTTTTTCTCTATTAGAAATTTAGGGTGTTTGCTAATAAAATCAGTAATATAAAATAAAGGAAGCAAAAGCATTTCACACAGTCTAATATTTAACTAGTTCAGCCCCTATTAGTTTTAAGTTTGCTGAGAAGTCAAGCAGCTGTGAGAGGTATGAGTAAAAGATTTAAGAGAAATAAAAAATATATTTTCAATACTAAACAAAAATACTAGATTGCTTTTCTTCTAGCAAAAAGCAACTACCCAAGAATCCTTATATTCTCTCCAACATAGTTGACCTTTAAAAATTCATTTCTTGAAAATTAAAATGAAAAATGTCTTCTATGTAAATTTTAAAAATTAAGCAAACATTTGGGGATGTGTGGGAGGTGAGTGAGACATCAGGACTCTTCTTAGATGCCTCACTGCACTGGGTTCCAAGCCCCATAAGGGAGCCAGCACAGATTCCCTGCTCACTCCTGCCACTCTGATGGCTCCTTGTGAAGTAGGGGGAAATAATGTATCCTTTACACTTGACTAAAAGTAGAATTTGTTATAGAACATTACCTCTCCAGGTAAAGTGTGATGGAGATAGTTCCTTGGCTCTCCTGTGACATCACTTTCAAAGCAGAGGCCCACTGAACACAGAGGAAATTGGATATTCCTGAGAGGACCAGTTGTGATGGGAAGCTGAAGCTACCAGCACAGAGCAGAGTTCATGGGGATTTCTCAGAAATCTCATAGCTGCAGTACTTACAAGAACAGTTTTTGATATATGAAGAACTCATACAACTATGGGAGAAAAATCCAATTAAAATAATGGGCAGAGGATCTGGATAGACATTTCTCCAAAGAATGTCTAGGGTTTGATGACAAGGGTTTGATCTCCAAAATATATAAAGAACTCACATGATTCCACTCCGGGAAGATAAACAATCCAATTAAAAAAATGGGCAAAGGACTTGAACAGACATTTCTCCAAGGAGGACATACAGAGGGCCCAGAGATAAATGAAAAGATGCTCAGCATCACTAACCATCAGAGAGATGCAAATTAAAACCACAATGAGATACCACTTCACACCAGTCAGAACAGCCATCAAAACCAAATCAACAAACAAGTGCTGGTGAGGTTGTGGAGAAAAGGGAACCCTATTACAATGTTGGTGCAGCCACTGTGGAAAACAGTATGGAATTTCCTCAGAAAACTAAAAATGGAACTGCCTGTTGACCCAGTAATTCCACTGCTGGGACTATATATCCTAAAAATCCTGAAACATCAATTCAAAAAACCTTATGCACCCCAATATTCATAGCAGCAAAATTTATAATAGCCATGTGCTGGAAGCAACCTAAGTGCCCATCAGTAAATGAAGGGACCAAAAAACTATGGTACATTTACATGATGGAATACTACACAGCAGAAAGAAAGAAGGCGCTCCTACCCTTTGCAACAGCATGGATGGAACTGGAGAGCATTATGCTACGTGAAATAAAGCAGGTGGTGAAAGACAAATACCATATGATCTCACCATATGATAAGTGGAACATAATCATCAAAACAAACAAGTAAGCAAAATATAACCAGAGACATTAAAATTAAGAACTGGCAGTAACCAGAAGGGAGGTGTGAGGGGATAATGGGGGGAAGGATTTTCAGGAACATGTATAAAGGACACATGGACAAAGCCAAATGGGGGCAGGATCAAGAGTGGGAAGTGGGGATGGCTCGGTGTGTGTGTGTGGGGGGAGTGGTGAGAAGAAAGTGGATACAACTGTATTTGAACAACAAAAAAACATGAAAAAATAAGAATATATACAGATGGCCAACAAGTACATGAAAAGATACTCAATGGCACTAATCATTAGGGAAATGCAAATCAAAATAACAATGAGATATGACATCACACCTGTTTAGAATGACTATTATCAAAAAGACAAGGAATAACAGGTTCTGGTGAGGATGTGGACAAAGAAGAACTCTCATATGCTCTCAGTGTGAATGTAAATTGGTGCAACCATTATGGAAAACAGTATGGAAGTTGCTCAGAAACTTAAAGATAGAACTATCACATGATCCAGTAATTCCATTTCTGGGTATTTAATCAAAGAAAATAAAAACCATTTAAAAAGATATATGCAGTATGCTGTATACCTGAAACTAATACAAAGTAATATTGAATATAAACTGTAATGGGAAAATTTTTTAAATAAAAATTAAAAAAAGAAAAATTAGTTATAATAAATGTGTTTATATGAAAAAAAGATATATGCACCTGTGTGTTTACTGTAGCACTGTTTACAATAGCCAAGATACAGAAACAACCTAGGTATCCAGATGAACGGATAAAGAAAATCTTGTATATATGTACAATGGAATGTTATTTAGTGACAAAAATTATAAAATTTTGCCATTTGTGACACCGTGACCTTGAGGGCATTATGCTAAGTATAATAAGTAAGACAGGAAGACAAAATACCACATGATCTCACTTACATGTGAAATTTAAAACACAAACAAACAATCTAAGCTCATGGAAACAGAACAGATTGGTGGTTGCCAGAGGCATAGGGAAGGGGGTGGGTAAAATGGATAAAGGAGATCAAAGGTACAAACTTCTAGTTATAAAACAAATTAACTCATGGCAATGTAATGTTTCATAATACTGTATTGCATATTTGAAAGTCACTAACAGAATAAATCTTAAAAGTTCTTATCACAAGAAAAAAATTTTAACTATATATGCTTATGGATATTAACTAGATTTATTATGGTGATTATTTCTCAATGTATACAAACATCTACCCTGTTGTATCCCTGAAAAGAATATGATGTTATATGTCAAATACCTCAATTAAAAAAATAGTTTTTGCCCTGGCTGGTGTGGCTCAGTGGGCTGAGCAGAAGCCTGCAAACTGAGAGGTCGCTGGTTGGATTCTGAGTCACTGCACATGCCTAGGTCGCGGGCCAGGTCCCAAGTTGGGGCCATATGGGAGGCAACCAATCAACGTTTCTCTCACACATCAATGTTTCTCTCATTTTTTTCCCCTTCTTTACCCTCTCTCAAAAAAATAAGTAAAATCTTAAAAAAGAAAGTTTCTACCTCCAGGCATCTATCACTTCACTTAACAATGAGAATAAATAGATGAGTTTTTGTTTTTGTTTCTCTTGTTCGCATTTTTGTTGCTTTTAGTTTTTTTTTTTTAAGATTTTTTATTTACTTATTTTTAGAGAGAGGGGAAGGGAGGGAGACAGAGAGGGAGAGAAACAGCAATGTGTGGTTGCCTCTCACATGGCCCTCACAGGGACCCGGCCCACAACCCAGGCATGTGCCCTGACTGGGAATCGAACTGGGACCCTTTGATTCCCAGCCCACGCTCAATCCACAGAGCTACGCCAGCCAGGGCTGTTGCTTTTAGTTTTATATCCCACATATGAGTGAAATCATATGGTTCTTGTCTTTTTCTGACTTATATCACTTAGCATGATATTCTTAAGATCCATCCACGCTGTCACAAACAAAATCCCAGACACAGACAACAGTATGGTGGTTAACAGAGGAAAGGGGCCTGGAGGGGAATAAAGGGTGAAGGGGCTCAAAAATATATTGATGCTAGAAGATTGGCTTTGAGTGGCGGGCACGCAATGTAATATGCAGATTATGTGTCATAGAATTGTACACTAGGAACCTATATAATTGCACTAAGCAATGCCACCCCAATACATTTAAAGAGTAAAAATCTAAATTTTTAAAATATAAAAGAAAATAAATAGATGGTTAGAGGTTTAATTAAAATCATTAATGAGGATTATTTTGCCTTAGTTCTCAAACATTTTTCAAATATGATCTTGCTATAGAAATCTTTAGTTTATGTTTCTACAATTTCTCTCAAAATATAGGGAATTATCTAATTTATTGAATCCCCAGTGACTTGCAAAAGAACTGAAATTAAATAGTGTGTATATTGTATAGTTTAATAGTTGAAAGACAAATACGCTGAAGGAGCTGGATTAGGAGTGGTATCATTATCATATTTGAAGTGCAGTCTTTCAGTTTATCCTCTGTGTTTTGCTTTAGGAAGAAAGGTGTTTATGAAGCACATCAACAGGAAGTCACAGGGTGAGAGAGCTTTGTTCAACATCTGTCTGTCAGCTCAGGGCGCCACTGTGGGAGACTGGCAGGGCCTTTTGGCTTTTACGCAGAAGTCTTTGTGCTTGTAGAAAGCAGCCTTCAGTCTAAGACAATTTCCCATGCAAGTGGGGGTGCTCATACAGCACAGTTCAGAAGAAAATTCTCTCTACATTAGTCTTTTTATGTATTTATTATTTTAAAAACTTTGGCACAAATTCTGAGTTATGTAGTCTCCATGTTGTATAGAATTGACTTTTCCATTGTATTTTTTGTTTTTTTTTAAACACTCTAATACTAGTTTTTCAGTGTATTTATTTTTTTGAATGATACAGTTTTCTGTAAAATATAAGAAATAGACCAGAGTGTCTATTCCACTAGGAAAGATCTAGGCATTTAATTTTCCGGGTTGATAAGAAAATGTGCATAGAGAAGATATTTCTGCTTGAGTTACCTTGGAAGTAATATATGCAGTAGTTTTTTGTTAAGTTTTTTTTAAAAGGTATATTTGAGAGTTTATAAAATTCTACCACATTCAAGTACTAAGTTAAATCAACTATGTCATTGTCCCTGATTAATATTATCAGCACATTCCCAGGAGCAGCTTTCAATTGGAGATTAATTTGTAGAGGATAAAGTACTCATCATTTCATCTAGCTCAAAGGCACAGATAGAAGAATGGTGAAAATGATAGTTTTTAAATAGTCAGAATTTTTTCAGATTAAAATGACATGGCTGTCATTTAATTTCATTTATACAGAAATTAAATTTACTAAATAATATTTGTAAATTATTTGGTAAAATTTGTATGTAATTGTAACCATTTTACAAGAGATGTATTTTTTAATTAAATTTATTGGGACAACAATGGTTAATTATATAGGAAGAAATGAATTTACGAAACATTATTGTTAACTTTTACCCATACAAAAACACAAAATTAGTATGCAGTTTTGGAAGTAGATCATGGATAATCATGGGAGAGTCCCATTCTCAAACAGCAAATACACATGTTAGAAAATCATCAAATTTTCTTTTTAAAATGATTGCCTTTGGTTCCAGTTCAAGATGGTGACATAGAAGGATCCCAAACTGACCTCCTTCCAAGGAAACACTGAATTTACAGTTACATAAGGAATGATTTTCTCAAAGAGGGGGGTAAAAAAACTAGTAAAACAACTCATTTATATTGGAAAAATTAGAATAGAACTACATCCACGGAGCTAGAGAAGGCTGAGACACAGTCATGCCGTTAACAGCGCAGTGATCCACAATCAAGAGAAAAGTCAACATCCACAGCTTCTCCCTGAGAAGCTAAGGGTCCATATCCCACCCACATTAAGTACCCCAATTTTTAAGACCTGCTCCTAAGAGATAAGCCCCTAAAGCATCTAGCTTGAAAACCAATGGATCACACCCAACAGATCAGTGGGGCTGTGAGAAACTGAGAAAAGGCTCTAAAATGCTTACTGGTAGACTCATTGGGCCCAGGGCAGAAGCAGCCATTCGAAAAGTACCCAGATTTTATATGAAAGAGGCTCATTTCCTATGAATGGTGATGGGTGTTAACCAGATTTACTGTGGTGATCATTTCACAACATATACAAACATTCAATTATTCTGTTATATACCTGAAACTAATATAATACGTCAATTATACCTCAATTTTAAAATATTATTCTTAGGAATTGGTTTTGAGCAACGGGGTAAGTGTTGGAGTCATTAGCTGAGACAGAAACAGGCAGAAGGCTGTCATTGAGACTTGTTGATGTCCACCAGGCGTTGAAGTAAGTGGTAGTCGGTTAAATGAGTTCAAACTTTACGATAGTCAGAGACAGTTGTGAGTTTGAACCCATCATCTTATTGATAGCATTTTAGAGTCATGAAATTGAATGATATTACCCAGTGAGTGAGCATGACAAAGTGGGTACAGACGGCCCGTTTAAGGAGTTTTGCTGTAAGAGAAGCTCTCAGAAGACTAGCAGCCTAACGGCACTCACTGAAGGCCTGTGATGTCGGATGAAATCCGACTGGGTCGGATGAAACAGACCTCAGGTGATGAGAAAAGCCATTTTTGAAAATGTGGTAAAAGGCTTCTTTGTTTCTCTTAAGAAATCAAATATCAAAAGTCGGCATCCCTGATTCTAGTTTTTTATCCAATCATGTCACACAATTTTCTAAAAGACTTAAGTTTCTAATTCAAAATGGTCTCTGACTTGAAGATCCTAATACAACTTCTCTCAATCTATTACTAAGATATGCATAAAGAGAATTTTTTTTTAATTTCACAATTTTGAAAACCAAGTCTGGCAGAAAACATTTCAGTATGTGGGAGCAAATAACATTAATTATTAAGTAGATAGAACTAATGTAGAAAAAACTCATACACCACAGGCTTGACTTTGCTTCAAGGATTAAAATGAAATACAAAATGCAGACCACACTGGAGAATTCTCTGAGCAGATAAAACCATTTAAGCCACGTAAGCAAAACTAAATCAAGCTTATTCTGTGAACATAACCATCACTTTTAACCAATCCCCTACTGTCCTGAAATTGCCATTATAATAACCAGCCACTTTCAATATTAAACAGCGTCCTCATTTTCACTTTACGATCCATTTTGTAACTTCGTGCCCCTGGGCATCATGTTGGTTTTTATTTTCCTAGACTCTCAGTCCACGAACTGTTGTTACATGCACAGTAAACCCTAAGTAAATACTTTTTATTAATTTGGTGGCTTACATGTTTCTGGATTTTCGACACGAGATTCAGATAACTTGATAAATGACACTTCCAACTTCTAGATAAAGATGGCGGAATACAAACAGGTGTTTACTTTTGCTCCTTTCTGAATTCTTACTGAAACTACAGGATGGGTTTTATTTAAGACTGAAGACCAAAAGGAAGAAAAGAAGAAAACAGCAGCACAATTTAAAAAACTGAAACATAAATAGAAAAGAGCCAACTTACCAGACCGTAAGGCGCTGAATCCCAAAGCAGTTGCAACTGCAGGAAAAGCTCAGAAACAGCCCAATTACATAGCGCAGACATTGACACCTGATAATCATAATTAAGTATTGGTAGCACATGGTGCCTCTGAGGTACCGGTGGCGGTGGGGCTATAAACAGGATCATTTGTTAAAAATTGCTCAAGAAGCTATTAGTGCCTCAAGCTCACCCCCTACTTCATGCAGCTGGATGTCTTTCCCTCTCCAATCCTGGGAGAGTAGGCAAGATTTGTTCTCTAAAGACAGCAAAACAGATATTCTTCAGACAAGGGAAAGCCAGGCACAGTTAAGGGTAGGAGTACCATACTGGCAAGAGGTGAATTAAGTGAGTACGTACACGCATCCAGAATGCCAATTCTACTTCAAATGCTTAAGTACACCTGTCTACATGTAAAAACTAAATATATAACACTCTTTGAGGGAAACTTAGGTATAAATATACATAACTTTGAATTAGACAATTTCTTAAAGATGACACCAAATCCACAAGCAATCAAAGAAAAAATGGATAAGTGTACTTAAGTTAAAAACTTTGGGCTTCACAAAGCTATTAAGAATGTGAGAAAACAACTCAGAGTGGAAGGGTCTAGTATGAAGACTATAGGAAGATCTATTACAATTCATCAATTAAAATAAAAACTCAATTTTAAAATGGGTTAAGGATTTGAAATAGACAGTTCCTCAAAGATGAGCAAACGGCTGGTAAGCACATGAAAAAGATTTTCAGTATCATCAGTCACTAAAGAAATGCCTATCAAAACCACAGTGAAATGCCCTCCAGGATGGCTATAATAAAAAAGCTATGGTTTGCTGAGAAGGTAGAGAAATTGAAACCCTCAAACATTGCTGATAAGAATGTAAAGTTGTTATTCCACTCTTAGGTATATAGACAAGAGAAATAAATACATATGTGCACAGCAAAACATGCATGTGACTGATCATAGCAGCATTATTCATAAGTTTATTTAAACATATGTTTAAAAGATTATATAATATGCTGTACTATAATTAACATAGTAATTTTTAAGTTGTTGGATTTCCAGTTGGTGGTTTCTAAGTTTTTACAATCATGGGCAATAACAATATTTGACAAAAACTTTTGTCTGAATTTCTGACTATTTCTTTAGATTGGATTTCAAGAAGTGGATTGATTGCAGTAATAGGAAAATAAAGGTTTTTGATAAATAATGTGAAATCATTTTCCTTAGAGTTTTTCCAATGCCCATTTTCTAAAATGGGTAACAAATTTATTTTTACCTTCAACTTTGTAAGCATTATGCATTCTCATATATATGAGTTTATTTTTTTCTTAAGTACCAAAAACTATAAAAGCATAAACCCCCAAATCCTTGCTTTCAAGATTAGTGGGAGAGACAGGTAAAGAGATACACATGAAACAGAGTACAATGTCCAGAGGACTTTTTCATTGATGTTTCTACTTTCTGAGCATCAAAATCCTCTGTCATCTCTCATTTCCATGCAGTGGCGCATCTGATTGCAATACCTAAACATTCCATGTCTACATAGGTTTGGGTTCCTTTGAAGCAAAGAGTGGTATATGACAATATATGTCATTTTTTCCCTTAAATGTTGTGATGTATAACTGTGATTATTTTTAAGTTATATAGTTCCTCTTTTATAAATTGAAATATACTTGCCACATTTTCAGAGTGAGATGTTAGAATTTTCTCCTACATGTGTATGTGGTGATTTATAGTTCTTAAAAAAAATCATTCTCTTTCTCAAGAAATTTAAATAGATTCGTATATAACTTTGTTAATTGGATCATTATTCTTTTAAAAATGATCACCACATATGTTGACATAATCCATGTCTTTACATATTTTCTACTCATAAATCTTTATTCTTAATTGGATTTTTCAGTTTTGTGTTTTAAGTTTAAAGAATAATTATCTCGATTGTTCTAAATTTTAGTGTACTAATCTGTGTTTAACTATCCTTTCTTCTTCTTGTCCATGAGGCTAATTTTTTAAAAATACTCACACTCTAGCTTCCTTAACTGACTACCTTATCTATTTTATTATGTCTTTGGTGATTGGAATATTTTATTTTTTAAAATCATGACATTTTCAAGTTTGGAGATAGCACAGAGAATGATATGACAGCCTACATGTAATTATCATTCTGTTTTATCAGGTTTAAAATTTTTGCAGTAATTGCTACAGATAATTCTTAAGTAAAAATAAAATTGACTGAATTAGTTTGCAAGGGCTGCCTCACAAGATAGCACAAACCGAGTGACTTAAACAATAGAAATTTGTCATCTCAGAGTTCTGGGGGACAGAAGGTGTCAGCAGAGCCACACTCCCTCTGAAGGTGCTAGGCAAGAGCTGTTCCTGGCCTCCCACCTCCTGATATTTCCTCGGCTTGTGGCAGTGTGGTGTGACGTAGTCTTTACAGGGTGTTCTCCCCATGTGTCTGTCTTTGTGTCCTGTCCTTCCCTTTCCCCAAGGACTCCAGTTATACTGGATAAAGGACTGCCCATTCAGTACAACCTCACTTTAATTTAACCAATTACCTTTGCAGCAAGCCCATTTCTAAATAAAGTCACATTCTGGGGTGCTAAGGGGTTAGGACTTCAACACATAAATTTGGAGGGGAACAAAGTGAAACCCATAATAATGACAAATATCCTTGAAAAGTTTTAATCTTTTTTGAATGATGTTTTCCCCTTCTACCTGAATTTTTAAAAATCTTCTCCAGCATTTTATATTATTTTACATATGAATGGATCCATAAACAAGATATATTTCTTTGGCATATTCTTAATTTTCATATAGATGTGACATTATACTAATCACATTGTACCATGTGTCATTTGTTCAATGTTATGTTTTTAAAATATATTCTTGTGGTTATAATTTATGTTCTGTATTCATTCTGGATATTATTGTTTTATTAGCTTTTTGCTCTTCAAATATCTTCTAACTTTTATGGCTTTTTAAATTCTTTATTCCTGTTTGTATGTGTGTGTGTGTGTATGTGGTACAAAAGTCATTTTAATGAAGTAACATGTACAGCTTTAAAAATTATGTGTACTATTGGAGCATTTTCTAAAAATAGAAAACTTTGCTTTGAAATCATAAATGTGGTTTTTTTTCCTAAAATGTTCAAGTTTTTCAAAGTTTTTAATCCAATTAGAAAGTGTGTGTGGTGTGTGTTACAAGTTCTCAATCCATTCTAAGAATTTTCCCATCTGGATAATCAATTAATGTGGTGCTGTTTTTGAGTGATCATTTCTTTCCAAACTGAACTGAACTTTATCCGTACTTCTAATTTTCATATGTAGTATTTGGGAGTCTGTCTCAGGGCTCACTTTCGTGGCCCTTCATTATGTTTCTCTAAACCAAAGTGTCTTCATTACTGTGATGTGATAGAGTATTATTTGCTCTTTTCCAGAAATAGCAAATATTTTGTCATTTTTCAAAATAACCTTAGTTATTTTTTATACAGTCTACACTTTTTTATGTCAGTTTGTCCTGTTCCATGAAAACCCCTGGAATTTTTATTAGAATTGCTACGAATTTATAGTTAATTGAGGACAATTTGACATATTCAAGGTACTGAGTCTTTTACTTATAAACACTTTATTTATAATTTCAACTTATTTGGTGTTTCCTTAGCTTCTAATATTTCAAAAATTTTACCATTATGATCTTGCATATATTATGAGATTTATTTCTACATATTTTGTGAACAGTATTTTTCAACCAATTTGACCTCTGTTAACATACAGAAAAAAATCATTAATCTTTATGTTTTGTTATAATTTTCCATCTAAACATATCTTGCTAAATTTTAACATACTTTTATTACTTATATAAATTCTGGATTTCGTATGAACACAATTTAAGTTCAATTTTAATTTTAATCTAACAAATAAGTTTAATGTGACAATAATTTTGTTCCACAATTATTATCCTTCATTCCTTTAAGATAATGTTTCATTTTTACCTCTGGTGAGATCTGTCTGTTTACTGTCTAATACTTTTTATTTGTTGGTAATTTAAACTTACCGTGTTACTTTTCTAAGATTTGTCTCTGTATCGCTGATGTTCTCAGGCTTCAGTACAACAAGTTTAGGCGTGGCTTTATCTTTACTCACCCTGCTTGGTCCTCACATACAGGAAATCTTTATATCTGAGAATCTGTATCTCATTTGGAAAAATTTACAGCATTTAGCCACTTAAATATTTCTTCTTTACTGTCTTCAATTCTTTTATTCAGGAATTCCTGTTAACTATTTGAGCTTTTCAAGCTATTTTCCAAACCACTTCAGTTTTCTGTCTCTTTGTCTCGAGTGTCTGGTACTATAACTCTTCACTAATTCTCTACTACTGAGTCTGATGGAATGTTTATTTCAATGAACACAATTTTCATTTTCAATGTCTTACTGCTTCTTCATATATACTTATTCTTATTTCATTTCTACATACTTTTGCTTTGTAATTTTTTATTCATCTTAATGACCACTATGACCTCCTATGTGTCTTTCAGAATATTAAACACATTTAAAGCTGCTATTGACTAGTCCATGAAATTAATCTCACCTGCAGTAGGATATAGTGGGTTGTGGGAGCAGTCTGCCCTGAAGTACCTGCAATAGGGGGTATACTGAGTCTAGAGAATTTACTCATTTATTTTTTATTGTTATTCAAGTACAGTTGTCTGCATTCCCCCCCTCCCCTGCCTCCCACCTTCAAACATACCCCTCTTTGGCTTTGTCCATGTGTCCTTTATACACTTTCCTTGATGGTCCTCCCCATTTTCCCCCATTATCCCTCTCCCTCCTCTCCGGTTACTGTTAGTTTGTTCTTTATTTCAATGTCTCTGATTATATTTTAAAATCCATTTTTCAAAATGAACTTAAATGTAACCATTTTTATCATCACCATAGAATAGTGTTTCTTTTTTTTCACTTTGAAATGGACTTTTTATTATTTTATTTTTTTAATAATTTTACTGTTGTTCAATTACAGATGTCTGCATCCTCTCAGAATAGTGTTTCTAAACATCACTGAGAATGGCCAAGAGGCCCTTAATGTTCCCCTCAGCTTGACTGAACTTTAGACAAGTTTCCTCCTGGCTATAGGTCCCTGAACTCTATTTTTTTGGAGCTTCTCCCCTTTGAGATATAAATCTTCTCTCAGCCGCTTGTCATTTTTACAACCCAGAACTGTCTTTCTCAAGAACTTAGGAGTCATGACTTTCAAATGCAATCGTCAGGAAAGACAGGCTTCTATCTCCCAGTCTCGTAGGAAGGTAGGAGCCTAAACTCGCTAAATGCCAATTGGCAAATACAGATGACATAATCCCATCGACCAAGCTCCTGTCAAATCAATGCCTTCCAGTACTTTCCCATTAGCTCATGCAGTGCTTAAAACCTGTCCCACCTTTTGTTTCAGCTTAGTTTGGTTCTATTTCTTCCTTCTACTGTGATTCTCTTGAATAAATTCTTTCTTGCCTGTTTAACTTTGTATGGTATAATTATTCCTTGAAAGTTCAAAATACCCTACTCCTACAGTCACCTGGAGTACTGTATTGTTCTTATTAAATGAAATTATATACTAGTTCCTGGTTGTATTTGTCTTTCTCAACACAGGTATTCTCTTACCATTAATTTTCACAACTCTTTTTGTTGGATTAGATATGTGATTAAGTGTGCTACTTTCCTACTATATATATCGTTTATCTTTTCTTCTTTACTATGTAGTTGGGTGTGGCAATATTTCCAATTAAAAACAAATAATGCCTTGCAGGTACAATTGGCAGGTGGCCAAATTCTGGACAATAAGAATTCTGATAATGAGAGTAAAAGTTGAGAGGGTCTATTCCCCAACCCGTCTTTCCTGACAAAGAAATAAACCCCGCCTTTTAAAGTCTGCTATATTTAGACTTGCTGTTACATTCAGCTAAACTCAATGGACAAACTACCTGTACAGCTCCAATGGCACATATAACTTGCCACAAGGAATCACTCCTTTAAGGAAAAAGAATCACAGTTTGCAGAAGCTGTCCCATTCTGTTGCAAATGGTGATAGGAGCGCAGGCCACTGACTATGTCTCACAGAGATGCATCTCTTTACGACTTAGTCGATACTCTTTGCTGGCGTTTACAAAGCATCGATTTTTTACTTACTTTTCCAATACCCGATACCAACTTAGACCAGCATTCACCAAGTTTTCTTCTTTTTAGAACAAATTATACATTCAGAGTAGCAGTAAATCTGCACCCTAACAGTAAAGAGGAGAGAAAACAGGAGCAGAGTGGTATCCGGAGTGAGAGAAGAGGAATAGCAAACTGACCCCAGAGTGGTACTATGTACGTAATGGAGTATTAGCTTGTAATCATACCAGCTCATTATCTTGCATTACAAGGTATTTTAAAACGTTATTTTCTTTTTGGATAGACAGTAGTGCTTTCACCCAGTTCCCTCTAGCAGTAGCAGATGTGCAGGTGCATTGCTCTGCATGCTTAAATTTCTAACCATAAGGGAGAGCCCTGAGAATAATTCACACTGACTCATCATCAGGCTTACTTGTTTTTCCTTCATATAATGGAAATTTTCATCATTCCTGGCCTCAGTGTTCATATTTCATTGTTAAGTAGCATTCTTTTGATGTCTAATATATGCTGTCTGCCCTCAAGTAAAGAAATACTCTTAAATATTAAGCTTTAATACTGATTAGTAGTAATATTAAGTACCAGTTACATATTTAGTAATTCAGATAAAAATTACTTTTGTACAGGAAAAAATAATTACTGTTGACTGAAACTCAATTATTTCATTCTTATGTAAACATTTGGAGACCTGTGCCCCTCCCATGCAAAATCTAGTTTCTGATAGAAAAAAAAGCAATTAGAAATAATAGATGTCATTACTTCCAACTGATATTTCTGAAAGTGAGGATTTTGGTGAAAATCTTGATTTAAAGAACGTTATAAATCAGGAATTTGGAATGAAAATAACTAAAATAGCATATCCTAATAAAGATGATATATATTATTTTAAAATGATGTCTCAAAAGGTCATACCAATGTCTTATGTATCAAAATACTTGACAGGAGAGTATAACATGGAAGAGATTTATGAATCAGGATTTGGATTTATGAAGTTCTGGGGTAGGCGCCTGCCTCCTAATGTCCTGTCAGAACATCTTTGCATCCAAACGCTCTCCTAAATGCCTACATGATGTCATGGAAATGGAAGTTTCACTGCTGACATGTTCCTTAAGCTCACCAAATCAATAGGAAGACTGGAGAAACATTCTCTACCAGTAACAAAATGAGTTAAGGGTCAACCAAGATTCAGCCATAGAAATGTGTGCTCGGTGTGGTAACTGTAGGGGTGGGGGTAAAAAGGTATAAGGGGACTAAATGGTAATGGAAAAAATGCAATTAAAATTTAAAAAAAGGTGTGCTTAGGTCGTGTGGCAGTCTGTATTACGCTCTCACTCCTCTGTTCCCTCATAATTACATTGTACCTTCACACCCTTGCCACGGTCTCTTGGTTAAAAAGAAAAAGTTAATTTCCCAGAATACACTTTGGGCTTAGCCATGTGACTTGCTGTGTCCAGTGGGATGTTAGTGGACATGATATAGCAAAGGCTTGGAATGTGCATAGAATGTACATGTACCAGGTATCCCACTGTCCCAGAAAAACGTGAGCCACATGGAGAGGACCTAAACATGACACATGGCCTGGACCCAAGTCCAGCTGAGTCCCCATTAGCATGTAATGCATGAGTGAGAAACAAATGCTTTGCTTGTATGCCACTGAGATTATTGCTTGTTGTATAGTAAAAGCTGAGTGACACAGGAAAGCAATGGCCCCAATACTACTGGACACAGCCAGTCATAGACTAAAAAAACATTGTAATAAAGGAAAGACTTTTAATAAGATAATAACCTAATCGGATTATGTTTTAGAAATATTCCAACAGTGTGGAAGTTAAATTGGAGAGAGCTGCCACTGGAAGTAACATCCTACTTAACGGACTATTGTAATACTGTAGAAGAAAATAAAGCATGGGGAGCAGGAAACAGGAAGTACAATAATAAAAAAAACTGATAAAATATAGAATAAAAATATAAAATATGAAATATAAAATATACAAGATAGATTGTACATAAATCTCTGATGAAATACAGAAGACAAAACAGAGGAACGAATCATGAACAACTCCCATAGTGGAATCATTAATCAGGCTAGAGATTACAGAAGAAATTGGTTATAAGAGAAAGAAAATAAATTCAGTTCATTTGAATTTTGTTGAGTGTTAAAAAAATAAGTAGAATCACACTTTGATATGACAGGCCTTGTGCACAACTAATTACTCTTGAATTTAATCTATTATCACTGTATAGTCTAAGAATAGATTAAGTTCTTCATTATATTTTTTACATTGTTGACTTACATTGAGTTTAGAGTCTACTAACATCTCTAATTTCTTCTCATATGCATATCGGGTAATGATTTTGTCTCCTTGTTCCAGCTTATTAAAAGATTCTTCAAGCTTAATAATTTTATCCACTACATTTCTGTCTACCTCAGCCTTCTTAGGTCATGAACTTATTTGATAATTATGCCAACTACGCTGACTTACTAATGAACTCATGTTCACTCCTAGCTACCACCACTTGCTTTTAGGGGTTCATAAACCATCTGTTTAATCATCTCTTCTAGTGTTTTACAGATAATTTATATGTTTGCCAGTGTGATTCTTTTAGAATTTGTCCTTTTCACCATGTTAAAAACAAAATTAGAAAAAACATTTTCCATCTCAATTTTTTTTGCATCACGTCTACTTTTTCAAAACTTAACTATAATTACTCTTATTGATTCTACAATTAAACATGAAATTCCTTACATATGGTAATCAATCAATTATAATACTATTTCAAGTATTATAGCAAAGACTGTCTAATGTTCTCCCTAAACCAATTCTTCTTGCACACTGGAGGGCATTTCCCAATCTCCCTGGCAGTTATGTTTGAACCATGTGACTGAGTTTTGACCAGTAAGATGTAGAGGGATATCTATCTATCTATCTACCCACCTACCTGTATCTTACAACTCTGGCCATAAAACCCTTGTATAATTCTACTCTCTTCCTTTCTGCAGTGGACTTAGGCACCATGTAGTTAAGATATCACAGCACAAGGCAGAAAGAGCCTATAAAACTGCCTCCTTCCGGGGAGAGCACCAGACCCACAGTGGACTACACAATTGTGGGCTTTGTTTTGACGCCAGCATAGATTCCACTGTCCTGATGTGAAAAGATTATTTCCTTTTTAATATGTGCTTTTTCACTTATATTTTGAAAAGAGTCCCATTATGGAAGAAGATGAATGTAAAGTTAAATAGTGTGCTTTTATTCTGTTATCAGTTAAATTTGTACCACATTCCCTAAGCAATGCATTTATTTCATCTTTGTTTTACTTAATCTATAATTCATTCATTCAACAAATGCTAGCACCTACTATGGGGCAAGGCTGTAAGGCCTAGGATGTAAGGCTACCAACTTTTTATTTTCTTTAAAATATTTTTCTAAATTTCACCATTTGGATGCTTTAATTTTCCTGATTTTATTCATGTTAAATTTTATATTTATCTTCTTTCATTAACAGTTCTATTTCTTTCTGATGAATCATGTGACTTGTCACAAAGCTAAGGAAGCAGATTTTTAAAAAATAAATATTGAATACTTATTAACCAGGCATAAAGATAATTACTTTATAAATATTATCTAATTTAATCATGGAAACCCTTTGAGAGAGGTAAATATTCGTATTCCCATTTATAGATGAGGAAACAGATGTTAGGTTGTTTAAGATGTTAGGTTGCTTGCTCAATGTTACAGAGATGGTGAGAAAGAATTTCAACCCAAAACTCCAAAAGATTTGACCACTGCAGGACTTAACCACTATTCTATATATACTAACTTGTTTGTATACATCTATTTGAAAATCTTAATTTTTCTGTGAATTTCATTTTAGTTTGTTGGGATAACTGTCCAGTTCTTCCTCATTGAAAATATTTGTAATTATAGAGTCAAAATTTCACATTTTGATCATCTGATACTTCTTGAACTATATTTCTTTTAGAATTATCCAGGCAGAAGAATTATGAAAACTGTTGTCAAAATATTTTATTGCTAAAGTTTAAGGCACATTTCTAGCTATCTTTTTGCTACTATAAATTTCAAAATGATGCAGTCATTTCCCCTGAGGGACCCAGAAGTATACAGCTAAGTGTTATGAACCTCTCTGCAGTGACCCTGGTTGAGATCACAGTGAGTGCTAAGATAGATCAGTTAGAAGCCTGACGGAAACAGAAGTCTATAGTTCTGTGTATGTGCTTGTGAATTTGTTACCAGAATGTTGCTTATAGATGCAACAGGCCATTGTTAACTTTGAAATTCAATCATCAAAAAACAAGAGATCTAAGAAGAAACAGCTGCTCTGGAGCTATGTCCCAGGTGTTCAGGACCAATCCTTCATCTCTAAGAAAACTGTCCGAAGGAATGTGATGAAAGGAGCTGGAGAGGATGGTCGCCACTCTGTGAAGCAAGTAACAAAAGTAAATTAATGTAAAAAAAAAAAAGCACAAAGGTAAGGAAGCAGACTTTCTGAGAAGATTCAGTTCGTAGTCTGGCAAAGCTGTCTCCAACTGCTCCGGCATGATCAGCTGTGCATTTCCCATGCATTAAATGTGGGTTATGTGTGTAAACAGAGTATTGAGAGCTGTAAATGCTTGAAAGTATACACTGTTGTGCACGTTTTTAACACATTCCCTTCCCTTATTTTCAATGATCCCATCTTGTGATAAATCACTTCATCCCAGTATTCCCACGTAGATCCATTGTAGATGTTGCCCTCATTGTTTCCATTAAAATATAAAGTAAAATAAAGCGAGATGTACCACATGCACTCCTAATAGTGGAACGGTAATGTTTGAATGCCAAAACAGCTATATTGAGCTGTTTTATTTTTTTAATTGTTTTTCTTTCATTGATTTTAGAGAGAGGGGAAAGGAGTGAAAAATAAAGGCAGAGAAACATTGATGTGAGAGAGAAACATCAATCAATTGCCTCTTGCATGTTCCCCAACTGGGGTCGGAACCCACAAGCCAGGCATGTGACCTGACCAGGATTCAAACGGGCAACCTTTGGTTTGCACGGTGATGCCCAGTCAACTGAGGCACATGGATCAGGGTTTGGGCTCTTAAAGGGATTGAGAAGTGCAGACTGGTAGTTACAAAATAGTACAGCATAGAGAATATATGCATATTCAATAATAATTATAATGACTATGCATGGTGCCAGGTGGGTACTGGAAATATCAGGGGGAATACTTTGCAAAGTATATGATTGTCTAACCATTATGATGTACACCTGAAACTAATACAAAATAATATCAAATGTAAACTGTAATTTAAAATTTTTTTAATATTTTATTTATTTATTTTTTTAGAGAGAGGGAAAGGAAGGGAAACAGAGAGGGAGAGAAACAGCAATGTATGGTTGCTCCTCACATGGTCCTTGCTGGGGACCTGGCCCGCAACCCAGGCATGAGCCCTGACTGGGAATCGAACCGGGACACTCTGGTTCCCAGCCTGCATTCAATCCACTGAGCTACATCAGCCAGGCCTAAAATTTTTTTTTAAGTTATAAAAAATAAATACTCATTATTTTTCTTTAAAGAAATCCAAAAAAGTGAGAAAAAGTTTCTGATTTCTGATTGAACAGAAGTGTGGAAGTGGAAGTGGGGGAAGGAAGGGCCGACTAGCCAGCCATGCCTGCCGCTAAGAACTTGGCACGGGGTGATGTGCGACCTTCTCCACTTGTTAACCCCCGCGCAGGATGCTTCTGCTGCCCGAGAGCATCACTGTGCCTTACGGCAAGATGTTTCTGCACCTTCAAGAGTAAGATTCCCCACAACTTGGACAGCAAGTAGTGGTGCAGCAGCAACAAAACTCCCAGAGAAGTTTCATCATGTTACGAACCAAGAAATGAGTGAGTCATAGTTTAGAAGATGAATTTTTACAAAGATGTACTCAATCTTAACAGATTCATTTTGAACTGTCTCTGCTTCTAGGGGAAATAAAGTGTTTCATCCTAAGAAAGATTATGTGTTTATGCTGTATTTAATTTTTTCCAGATATTCCATTATTTCCAATCTTTTTATATTCTTCTGCTGCCTCATATCTTGCCTTGGCCCCTCTCTAAGGACACCGCACCCTCTCCACTATCCCCAACCTGCTCACATTTTCCCTAAACCCAGAGGGCAGTCAGCTAGGGTTCTGTCTGGGAGGCCCCTGATTTAGGTAGTTCAGAAGGTATTTGTGGAACTGTTCATGGATCAGCCCAACAGAAAGTTTTCTAAAAATGGCAGTGGTGTAGCCATCCCAAAAACGGGTTTCCTTCAAAGCCCAGCCCGTCATCCTGTGGCCCTTTCCTTTGTTACTTCACCCAGAGAGTCGCACTCTGCTCTAAGGGCCTCAATTCTAACCTGGGACCTTCACTTGCTTCAGAAGCCCTACCTGGCAGGGCGATGAACCCCACCCGATCCCAGGCCTTCTCCCCTGGAAGAGTCCAGCTGCAGCCCCAGATGCATAGGAGGGCTGCCCCAGGCAGCCAGCCTTCCAGTGAGTTCCCTCCTTGGAAAACAGTGTGTGGGTGCTCAGTTCTGTGTCTGGTGACTGTGGACAGCCTGTGACTTTCCTGTGATCTGTGGTAGCTGTGAGGCAGCTCTAGAATGTGACAAGATATTTGCTTCAAACTGTGAAGAAAACTGTGTTTTGAGTTTAGCTGAGATTTAAGGAAAAAAAGGGGGGGGGAGTTTATCATGTGACTGTTAATGTAAACCTGATTATTAAAATAACTGTAAGATAAAAAATTCTAATATGTTTCCAATATTCAATAATATTTATATGCATATTACTGAGATATGTGACAAGTATAGATAAATAGAGATCATATATAGTACTGATAAACGCTTCATATATATAAAGACAAATGCTCCATTTAAAATATTGCCTTACTTAAATATGCACAGCTTACTAGCAGAGGCCGCATTTACTTCATGATATGTATCCAGATTTTAGTTATGAAATAGGTAGAGAGTAAAATGTGTTATTGAAAATTGTATCCCAAGCCCCACGTGCAACATTTTAAAGAAAAAAGAGACAACAACATACAGAAATTCTGTCTACCAATGTCATCCTTATGTCTTAATAAAAGGATTTAGTAATAACAAAAATATCCAAAACATAAATGGCACATTGAGAAAAACTCTCCAAGAGTGAGCAAACTAGAGATATCAGCCGGAGAGCCTGCACTGCGTGAGTGTGTGGGTTCATGTGAGTAGCATGTATTGAATGTTTACAGTGACCCATCTTTCAGTCTGGGAGCTGAACCATTGCCTATAAAGCAACTGCAACTCACTGTTAGATTATTTTACAAAAGAGGTAACTCAGTTTGATATATGTATATATATATATATATATATATATATATATACACACACACACACACACACACACACACACATATGTTTATACACACACACATGCATATACATACACATAGAACTAGAATCAGAGCCTCACCAAAGTCTATCCATGCCCTGGTCAGTGTGGCTTTGTTGGTTGGAGCATCATCCCATAACCGAAAGGTTGTGTGGTTCCGTTCCCGATCAGGGCACATTCCTAGGTTGTGGGTTCAGTCCCTGGTCCAGGAGTGTATGATCCCTGGTCCGGACACGTACAGGTGGCAACCAATCGATGTCTCTCTCCCATCAATGATTCTCTCTCTCCCATCCTCTCTAAAATCAATGGAAAAATGTCCTCCAGTGAGAATTTAAAAAAAATTGATGTCTGTCTGTGACTGTAAATTCCTGAGGGCAATGACCAGAATGTCTTGTTCAACACTCTAAGCATAGTAACTCTTCATAAATACAATAAACTGACTTATCAAATAAGGCAGCATTTTGCCTACATTCATTTTTAAAATGCTTACTTAAATAGCCTATTTGCAATTTTTTTCATGATACTGTTAGAATATTAACAACCTGACATTTGTGTCTTATTCACAACTATAGGCCTAGTACTTAACAAGTATGCCTTGGACATAGTAAAATTTCAAAAAGTTTGCTGAATGACCAAACCAGTAGCTGTTACTACTCATGCCCATAGCTAGACATGAAAGGTACAGCGATCCGACAGAGTTCTTCTCGGTGCTTGGTGATCTACCTTAATGATTTGGCTCTGAGCTAGGCAATAGCTTTCCTAATCCATTGTTAATGCAGTGAAATATTTCTATTCAATTATTTTATTTATTATTAAATTATTTTCATACATTATTTTATTATTAAGTTATTTCAGAGTAAATGTCACCTTCTCTGTGAAATTTTGGCCACCTTCTATCTCTTTCTTACACAACAGAATTTATTTCCCCCCTACCCTCTGTAGAAATGCACTTTATAAAATATGAATCAATACCATTGAATGTTCCCTACTCTGACATACCTCTATCAAATGTTTCTCTTATTCATATGGACAGCTCTTCCTATATGGCGCCGATACTGAGAGATGCTCAGGAACATTTTCTCAACTGGTGCTAATGGTATTATAGGACGTGTCCCATGAATATTCTTCCTTAAATTAAGTTTTAAATGAATATGCGGGCTCAAAAGTAATTGCTGCATGCACAAATAAAAATGTTATGCTATGTACAAATTCCAAATCTCTCAGACTTTCCAATAACATGACTAGTTATTGTAGTGACTTATGTTCTTTTATTCCTTTGTCCTTTTCAGAGTCAATTTGTGATATCCTTAAAGGATACCCGTGTCATAGTAAAAGTAGCAATTTAAAAATATGAGGTATCAATTAATAAATTTATAACAATAAAAAGGCAGAATGTCCTTGTGCCAATGTATAAAAATAATTTTGGCTGAAACTCAGCTTTCATCTAACTTCCCAACATACAGGAAATGTTAGTAAGTGATTTCACGACTTTGCTCTGTGAACAGAGCTATATTACACTTATTATCCAAGCTGTGGTGTGATTCCACTTTCACTTCACTGCATGTAATTTTTGTGTAATGATTTTGCTTGGCAAAAAGTCATAGTCTTACAATTCTGAGGTTGTCTAATATCACTGTTTCTGCTATATTCCATAATGAATGGCATACTAATACAATGAAATGGTTGATAAAGCTAAAAAAAATAAGAATATGACTAATTGCCAGAGATTTATTACACAAAACAGATACTGACAATAAGAAAAGATTGAGTCAAAACCCACACCTCAGGGATTGCACAGATGTATGCTTGAAAGTGATAAGGTCAGTGAACCTTATTTAGAGTCAAATAAGTTCATTTGTTAACTCATTAACAAGAGATGGTTGTCTCTTTAAAATGCGGTATATCCTCTCTTTCAGTTGTTTAAGGTTATGTTATTCAGGAATAAAAATATTATTTTCAATGTTATATTTTTAGAATTTTTTATAAATTAGTAATTTAATCTGTCAGGTTGGGATATATAAATATATTAATATTATTCAAATCCTGTTAATAGAATAAACCTTTAAATTAATGTTACCATGAAATAGTGCATATCACTTTATTTCCACAGCCCTGCTAAACACCTATAATATATTATAGTCAAATTTCAGTTCCAAAATACTGGCATCTTAAAAAAAAAAGAAATTTGCTTAAAAGCTTCGATTGTTGGCATCCGTATCGATAAGTACGAAACATCTCCACTATCCATGAAGCAGAACTACACATATGCAACAGCTGGAATAGATCTGCTTCTTTAAAAATGAGCAGCAGCAGCTGCAGGGAACATAAATTGTGCAATTGATTTGATTTTGCAAACCAAACACATTCTTCGTGTTATGATTTAGGTTGTTAATTAGGCCTTGCATAATCAAGGGAACTTTGAAGGAAAATAATTCTAGATTAAGCTCAACTTCTACACCTTCTGATATCTCCTTATAACATTTTCCACATTTTTTCAGACCAGTGTACCTGAAACAGAATGTCTCAAACAAAAAAGGATGATAGTGTCCCTTTGGGTGAATGGGTCCACTATCAGACTCCTATTTATTATAAGTGAATAAAGGGAGAAGTCAAAAAGAAGAAGATCAATCTATCTATGACAGTTGGGTCTCAAGAACTATGTAAACAAAAGCATTGCATTTTTTTATCTTATATCAGGAGTCAGCAAACATTTTTTTGTAAAAGGGCCATTTTAAATGTCATGGGCTTCACAGGTTATGCACTCCATGATGAAATTACTCAACTTTCCTTTTAGGGGAGAGTAACTATAGGTGATACATAAACAAATGGGCGTGGCTATGTTCCAACGAACTTTATTTTCAGAAATAAAGAATGGGTCAGATTTGCCAACCCCTGGTTTAATTTTCAGAAACAAAAGTTAATGGTAACCTACACAGAAGTAAATGTGACCTTATGTTGTCAAACCAACACTGTGTCACGTGTATTTCATATATGATATGTTACAAGAGAGAGAATCTGCATATGTGCTACGTATAGATGTATTATCAATATGTGCAAATGTGTATGTGTATACATGTGTATGTACAGAGGGAGAAAAAGAAAATATATACAGATCACATTTTGTAAAGTATGTGAGGGATAAGGGGGAAAAATGGAAAAGTTTTATGAAACAAAACAAACTGACTAATGATGGAATAAGAGCCACTATATTAGAAAATTCATGAATTGCATTTGTTTATAGTAATTTACATGTATGTGTTTAATCAATCAACATATATGCTGAGTATTTGCTATGAGGTGACAACATTCTGGTATTAATAAAAGTAAAAGAAGTAAGTTCATTATTGCCTTTCAGAAACTCACAATATAATTTTCATGCATGTATATATTACATTAGTACTACAGACAACAAATGTCATTGAAATTGGGAAGGAAGAAAGAGAAGTGCAAGCCGTGTGCTGGTAATAAAAGGCCCGTAAAAATAGGCTTTGAGATGAACTCTGAAATACGAGTAACATAGATTAGATTTATATTTGGGGGAAGGGAATATTATTTTAAGTAGTACAGAGCACTGAGCATGGGTAATGGGTAGGAAATTTCAAGCTGGGCTAATGGTGGAGATATGAATTTCAAAAGTAAACTGGGGTGAAATTGGAAAGGGCCTTAAATATCAGATAAGAAAGTAACCAGTAACCAGTTATTCTGTAACCAGTTATTGATCAGAGATGGGACTAGATGAAACTGCTTTTCAGGGTGATTATTTCAGCTGGGGGTGTATAAAGTTGTAACCCAGAAGCTGGGAGAAGACAGTAAGACTGATTGGGAAGGTGGTTCCAAGGTGCACTGAGAATGATAGAAATGGTGTGGCGGCAATGCCAGCTGCACAGAAAAATACATATCACTGACGTCATCTAAAGGAGCTATCATAACACCTGGCATTTCAATTACTTAATGCAAACTTCCTATTATGAGCTAGGGAATATGCTAAGCAGTGACATTTTTACTTGCATTCACATGCATTATCTTACAAAACAAGATAAAACCTGCAAAATGATTGGGACTTTGACGTGAAATCTCTGATATACTACACCAGTAAGTGACTAAGGAAAAACAGCCCCAACAATAACAAACACATTTGGAAATTTAAAGAAATTGGAGAAATACTAACAACTTTTTAAAAAAGATTCTTTAAAACATCACCTGTCAGGGCTTTTAATACGTTGTTGTGTGTAGCGAGTTTCCACACTAGGAATGCTTCTGGCTCAGTGTCTTTCTATTATTTCCCAGGGTGTTCTTTGCCCAAGATCATTCCTTCACCTCACTCAGGACCCAGCTCAAGTAACCTCCAGGGAGGCCTCCCTCAGGATTAGAATACCGCATGATTTCTTGTCCCCAAGTTAAAACACTTAAGAAATATTCTTTTGCAACGTTCTATTAAGAGTGGGCTTGGGTCACAGCTGCCTCTGGTTTATGGAACCTATCACTACTTGTGTCTTTGCCTCTTTGTCCCATAATGTGGCCGACTTCATTTTGTACTACTAGAAGCCAGCTGGTAGGTTTGCTCTTCTTAGTTACCCTACAACTCTGCCACATCATGCTACCACCTGCCACACCTGCTTTATCCTTTCTTTGCTTCTGCTTCTCAAGCAGGAAGATGTATCACTTCACACGAGGTCTATTCAGAAAGGTATCCAGCCATGTAATATGAAAAATGGAGACATTTATTGAATACATTACAAGAAACAGTGTACAAAGGACAATGATGCCTCAGTCTCCTTCAAAGTAGGCACCTGGGGTCTTCACACAGTTCTCTCAATCACCATCAGCTGCCCCTTCATATTTTCCTGACTCTCATCGACAGTTTGAAATCTCTTCCCTTTCAAAGGTGATTTTAGTTTGGGGAGAAGCCAGAAGTCACAGGGCACCAAATCTGGGCTGTAGGTGGGCTGAATCACCTGGGTGATTTGATGTTTCACCAAAAAACTCTGCTCTGCATGAGATGTGATGCATGAGCGGGCACATTGTTTCATGAAATTGCCAACCACCAGTTGCCCATAGCCAGTAGTCTTCTGAATCGTGTGAATAGTTTCTGTGGAGGAACGTTCAAGCTTAATGCAAAATTTGATGCAGATTTGTTGCGCTACTCAGTCATTTTGAATGCAATGGCCACACAGTACACATGCTCACTCAATTATGTCTATGGCCCCCACTGACTAGTACAGTGAAGTCATCATTGTTCACACATGTGCATTCCCATCTCTCCTTGGCTGCCAGGTTACATCGATGTCACACAAACCTTTCTCGTTATATTAACAATGGTTGGACTTTTTCCAGACAGATCTCATATGTCACAGCTGTTTGACAATTTTATGACCATCTGGCCCCTGTACACATACTGCATAGTTGAGTTGTACCACGTACCAATGCAGTGATTACACACTGATTCTTTAACCCCTGGTTGAGCCCTATGTTACTATTTTATTGCACACAAGCCTCACAATTCCTTTGAATGTTGTGTTTCAAAGGAGAAATTTCATCAATGTCTCCTAAGTCACACACTACTGATAATTTCCTCCCCATTACATCTTTAGTTTGGTGCCTTAATTTGTCAAAAACACTAGTTTAAGATTTCTTCCTTCTAGTGTTTTCTTGTAACAATAAATCAATTGTCTTATGTGGCAACATTTACTGACCTTTTTACTAGTAAAAATATCAATGCCAAATTTCTCAGTTTAGCCTACATATGTCTTATTCCTACTCTTATGGTTTGTGGTTGCTTGAATTTTTTACATACATATTTTATAAAGAAATAATACCACATTTCCTAAATCCCTGCACCGACCAAGTTTCATTCCTTGCTTACAGCACTGGATATACTTACTGCCCTCAGTTAAATAGGGCAGGAAATGTGGTACACATATGCCTTAGTTTGCTTAAAAATCAGAGAAAGATTTAGCAGGTCTTCACTAACTCTGTGTTTATGGAGTACTGGGCTTTGGAGTATTTCTCTCAACAGCCAAATTGCTTCCACAGCTGCAGGCCCAGACCTTTCTTATATCAAATACTTTTTGAAACTGATGTACATAACCGAAAGATTTTAATAGTGTTATTTACTTTATTGTATAGCAAAGGCTACCCTTTCTCTTCCACACTATTTGTTTAAGACATATTGTGACTCCCCGACAGCATAAGAATTAGAAACTGAAGAGAGAGACGGATGAACATCCATGCAGCGGAGCAACCACTCCAAAAGGGTGACCAAGTTTTGGGGGCATTAAAAACAGAAGGCGTCTTAGACTGGAGGCCATGTCATAACAAGGAACAGGAGATTGAAATGTTTAAGCAATTTTTTCTCTTTTTTAATACATTTTACTCTGAACATTTTTAGACAAAATATATAAGCAATATACTGAACATACCAGCCAGTTTAAGTATACTGTCTACTCCTTTCTCCTTCAGAAGGAAAACCAACCTAAACATTTCATTTGTCATTCTTGGGCACTCTTTATTATCCCACTATTCTTAAGTAACAATGGTTTTATTCAATATAGTTTGTGAAAGTCATCCATGTTAATATATGCGGCTGTAGGTCATTTATTGGCATGGATATATAACATTACATTATATTAATATGCTACACTTATTTTTGGTTATCATAACATTGCTACTATGCGTGTCTCCTTGTGCAAAGCATTTCTCTGAGCCAGTGACTTTCAACATTTTTCATCTCATGGCTCCCATATTCTAAGTACTAAAATTCTGTGACATGGCACACCAGAAAATATATTTTTTGCTTATCTGATAAAAAATAGGTATAATTTTGATTCACTCACATGAACGGCTATTGTTGGGGTGGCCATTGTCAGTTTTGTATTTAACAATCTAAGGGAAAAGAGGGCGGTGAGGTCTGTTATCACCCCAGTTCTGCCTGGGACAGAAAGCTCTAGTGAACATGAAAATAAAGGTGGGTTCAAGAAGGAGAATAAAGATTATAAGTGAAGAAAAATATAATCATGCAATACCTATAATCATGCCATACCTAGTCAGGTATTGCCTATTTTAAAAATTCATGTGGCAAACCAAGTCAAAAATTGCTGCTCTAAACTATATACCTAGAAGTGGAAATCATAATCTATATTCTTTTTTTTATTTACCAGGTCATATATAGTCTCTCAAAGAAAGCTATATAATATGTATTCCTGTCATCAGGGTAGTGTTCATTTCCCTCCCTTTTTGAATCACTAGACTAGTATTTGGGGGTCCAATTTGGTGTGAAATTATATGTAATTGTGGTTTCATTTTGGATTTATTATTGGTACAATTAATAATCTTTCCCTCCTATTTTGGGGATTTGGAGTCATCTCTTATATCAAAGTATATCTTTTGTCCACATTTCCACTAGATTTTGTCTTTTTGATATTAATTTTAAAATGGTTTTCATATAGTTTATGTACTAATCTATTATCAGTTACAGGCATTGCAACACTTTTCCCTGTTTGCCTTGCATTTGTTACATTTCATGAACAGAAGATTTTACTGTTAATGCAAGAAAATTTAATGGTCTTTTCTGGTTACTGCCTTTTGTCTCCTAAAAAAATCTTTCCTCACAAAAAGTAACTGCAATATACATCTATAAATTTTGGTTTTCGTATTTATATATTTAATTAATCTGCATTGTGTGTGTGTGCATGTGAGCATTTTTCAGGTAGGAAGCAACTTGCTTTTATCTTCTATCTGATTAACCAGTGGACTAACCAACCCTTTTCCTGAGGAGTTCATCCTTTCTTCTTAACCTGTAGTGTTCCTGCAATCATTAATCAAATTTTTTATAGATGCATGGGTATGATTTACTTATAATAAACCCTTTTATTTTGTGAGCATTTAATAGATCTTAAAAGATAATTATAATATACCATTTAAAATATCACATCATTTTATAATTTAAAAAAATTTGAGTAATGATATTTCAAAAACTATTTTCTCATTTTCTCTGGAGGTAGATGTTACAGATTTTTGTCATTGGGATTCTTTTAGTTTAGTCAAGGCTGACCCAACTACAATTTATAATAAATTTTCATATAATAAACATATAGTAGTAAACTTGGTGACTGGAAACTCTCATTGTGTTTTATTCTTTCCAAGATTGAATTGTCTCTTCTTGGTCATCTACTATCCAAAAAAAATTTTTTTTAATTTAGCAGACTTCCAGTCAAAATGGAGGCACAGGTAAACATGGCTTACCTCTTTGCACAACCACAGCAAAAATCACAACTAAACTACAAAACATCTATCACCCAGAATTGCCCCCAAATTAAGCTGTTTGGAAATCCAACAACCGAAGAATTAAAGAAGTCACATTTATACAGATGAGCAGGGAGGGTGGAGAGATATGGAGATGCGTGAAGACATGAGGACATGCAGAGACACAGAACAGGTGGTTCCATATCCCCATGTGGTGGATAAAAAATCAGGAGGGATACCTTGGGATCAAGGCATCCTGTCCCACACCAGACCACACAGTCTAGGGTTCCAGTGCCAGGAAGATAAGTCCTCATAACTTCTGGGTGTAAAAACCAAGGTGGGGTTGGGGTGGTGGGAGAAACTGCAGGATTCTCAGGAATCTCCATTTAAAGGGACCACAATGGACTTAGGACTTAGGCAGACTCACTCCCTCTGGGCTTCAGCACAAGAGCAGCAGCTGGAAGGGCACCAATGGCATAAAGGGAGAAACTGAAGTTTTGGCATCAGGGAAAGTGTCAGAGATAGTTTCTTCCAAGACAAAAATCCGGTGGCCAGGAAGCAGCAGTTTCCCTTTTCTGAGTCCTCCCCCACACAGAGCCACAGAAGGCAATACCACACTGAAGACATGATCAACCTCCTTTATACGAGTTGCCCCACCCTGTTAATTACCTAAGGTTCCACTCCATCCAACTTACCAGTGCACTTTTCTACAGTAGGCCATGCTACTAAGACAGAGAGTCAAAGTGGCTCTACCTTACACACAGAAACAAACACAGGGAGGCTGCCAAAGTGAGGAGGCAAAGAAGCACGGCCCAAATGAAAGAACAGAGCAAAACTCCAGAAAAAGAAGTAAACACAATGCAGTTAAGCAATCTATCAGATGCAGAGTTTAAAACATTGGCTATTTAGATACTCAGGGAACACACTGGGTACTTCAACAGCATAAAAAAGACCCAGGCAGAAATGAAGTTTATACTAAGTGAAATAAAGAAAAATTTATAGGGAATTAACAGTGGAGTGGGTGAAGCTGAGAATCCAATCAATGATTTGGAACATAAGGAAGAAAAAACATTCAATTAGAACAGCAAGGAGAAAAACAGAATCCGCCCGACCCCCCCGCCCCCGCCAAAAAAAAATAAAAAATAAAACAAGGATAGGCTAAGGAGCCTCTGGGAAAACTTCAAATGTACCAACACTCAAATCATAGGGGTGCCAGAAGGAGAAGAGAAAGATCAAGAAATTGAAAACTTGTTTGAAAAAAATAATGAAAGAAAACTTCCCTAATTTGGTAAAGGAAATAGACATACAAGTCCAGCAAGTACAGAAAATCCCAAACAAGATGGACACAAAGAGGACAACCCCAAGACACATCATAATTAAAATGCCAAAGGTAAAATTTGAAGAGAGAATCTTAAAAGCAGAAAGAAAAAATCAGAGAGTTACCTCCAAAGGAGCACCCATAAAACTGTCAGCTGTTTCCTCAAAAGAAACTGCAGGCAAGAAGGGGCTGGAAAGAAGTATTCAAAGTAATAAAAAGCAAGGACCTACATCCAAGATTACTGTCTCCAGCAAAGCTATCATTTACAATGGAAGGGCAGATAAAGTGCTTCCCAAAGTAAAGCTAAAGGAGTTCATCATCACCAAGCCCTTATTATATGAAATGTTAAAAGTCTTATTTAAGAAAAAGAACAAGACTATGAACATTAAAATGGTAATAAATTCACAACTATCAACACCTCTATCTAAAATACAAGCTAAGCTAACAAGTAAAACAGAAACAGAGTCATAGATATTGAGATTATTTGGAGGGTTGTCAGTTGGGAGGAGGAAGGTGGAGCATCGGGAAAAAGGTGCAGGGATTAAGAAGTCCAAATTGGTAGGCACAGAATAGGCAGGGGCATGTTAAGAACAGTAGAGGAAATGGAGAAGCCAAAGAACTTATATGCATGACTCATGAACATGAACTAATGGGGGGATTGCTGGAGGGAATGGGGATTACCAAGTGGAGGGGGGCAAAAGAAGAAAAATTGGGACAACTGTAATAGCATAATCAATAAAATACATTTTAAAAATTTAGCTTACCAAAGTCATGAAAAACCAACTCAGGATTATATGTAATGCAATGAGGAAATAATTATCTAAGATAATGAGTTCTGCTACCCACTAATGTGACATATCTCTACTTTTTAAAGTTATTATTAATGACTTTAAATAAAATGTTACTTTTTATATACAGATCTCAAGCATCATTTGCATTTGTTAATTATTATTTTATACTCATGTTAATTTTGTAAGTGACCCCTAAAAAATATATTTTCTAAAAAATTGTCTGGAAAAGCCATTGATTCTTCATCACCAGCCTTATATCCACTGCCGTGCTGTATTCTTATTCTTCTAATATTCTTCCTAGATTGCTTTGAAACTTTCATGTGAATAACAAATAATTTGTAGATGACTCCATTTTTCTTCATTATAATTATTATTCTCCCTCTTGAATGCACCTTTATTTTTGTGTTCACTAGAGTTTTCAGTCCCAGGTAGAATTAGGGCAGCGACAACAAGCCTCACTGCCCCACCTTGGACTTCAGAGGTAATGCTTATAAAGTTTGCCAGTGAACTTCAATTTTAAGTTGTTTTCCTTTATCACAGTAAGGGATTTATAATCTCTTCCCAGTTTTAGAGAATTTTATTATTTTTATCATTGATGATAAATATTACTTAGTGAATTTTATCAAATGCCTTTTCATCAGTTCATTGAATATGCCAGGTGGTTATTTGTTCAATATCAATGTGGAAAATTATATTAACAGATTTTCTAATGTTAAACCATTTTTGCTTTGACACATTAATCTCCTTTTTATACTGTTAGAATGAATTTAATACAATTCATTTCAGATTTTTATATGTTTTTACAAATTAGATTTACTTATAATTTTATTCTTATGTCCTTGGCTGGTTAAGTCATCAAAATCACACTAGTTTCCTAAGAAGAATTAGGAATATTACTTCTCTTTATTTAATCTGTACTAGTAAGTCTCTCTGCATTTTGGACATTTTTTAGAATTCATTTGTAAAACCATATAGGAGTAGTTGTTTAATAATTATAGTATTTGATGGGAATATCTATAACTACTGAATAATCTGATTAAATTTTCTTAATAAAAAATCCAAATTTTTTACTAAGGATTTTGGAGTCATTATTATAAAAGTTCTCCTTGTTAAAAAAAAAAAACTTTTACTTTTTATTTTATTTATTTTCAGAGAGAAGGGAAGGGTGGGAAAAAGACGGAAACATCAATGAGTGAGAGAAACATCAATTGGCTGTCTCTCACATGTCTCCAAATGGGGACCTGGCCCACAACCCAGGCATGTGCCCTGACCAGAATCGAACCAGTGACCTTTCAGTTTGCAGTCTGGTGCCCAATCTACTGAGGCACACCAGCCAGGGCAGTTCCTTTTTTTTTAGGAAATTCACCATTTCATATGTTTTCAAATTTAATGGCCTAGAGTTTTTCCTAATGTTTGCTTTAGTATTTTTACTCTTTATTCTATCTCTACACTATTTTCCTTTTTATTTTTAGTAACATTTACTCACACCTTTTCTCTTTTTTCCTTGATCATTCTTGTCCAAATTTATCTGTTATATCCTTTATTATTATTATTATTTTAATCCTCACGTAAGGATATGTTTATTGATTTTAGAGGGGGAGGGAGGATGGCGGAGGGAAAGAGAGGGAGAAAAGGAAAGGGAGAAAGAAAAACATCCGTGTGAGAGAGAAATATCAATTGGTTTCCTCCCATATATATCCAGACCAGGGATCAAAACTGCAACGTTTTGATATAGGGGATGAAGCCCCTACCAACTGAACAACCCAGCCAGGGCCAGACTTTTTATTTTTAAATCAATGTATGGCTTTATTGATCTTTTCTAATATTTCCTTTTATCTTTATTTTTCCAGTTCTTCCATTTTATTTGGATTTATTTTGTTTTATTTCTGAGTTATTTCTTTGGATGCTTAGCTTGATGTTTTTATGTAACACAAGTGATTAGGTGTCTGTTTTCTTCCATTCCCTACTTCAGCTATTTTTCATAGGTTTGATACATAATGCTGTAGAATTCAAATTATTTTCTATTTTTTGGTAGTGTGTTTTTAAATTCCAGGTTGTTCTTTTTTTAATATAGTGATATTTTACTTTATTTATTTCTGTTTTATTTTTTATTGTTGTTCAATTATAGTCATTCCCATTTTCTCCTCATTATTCTCCCCCTGCCCTGCCCACTCCCAATGCCCACATTCAATCCCCTCCCTGCTCCCGGTCTTCTTTGTCCATGGGGCCTTTAAACATGTTCCTTGATGACCCTTCTTGTCCCCTGCCCCCCTGCCATTATCCCCCTACCCCTGCCCTTCTGGTCACTGTCATTTTGTTCTCTGTTTCCATGTCTCTGGCTCTATTTTGCTCCCTTGTTTGTTTTGTTGATTAGGTTCCACTTATAGGTGAGATCATATGGTATTTGTCTTTCACCGCCTGGCTTATTTCACTTAGCATAACGCTCATGTTGCTCTTTTTATTTTTAATTTTTTGCTATTGGCATCTAAACTGTTACATTCTGTTCAGAGAATACGTAATAGTTTTGTACTATTTCATGAGTACTGGAAAGAATATATGTTCTTAATTATAAAATGTGTTTCATTTTAATTTGTTATATTCTGTGCAATTTTTTCAGATTAATTTTTATATTTCACTAATTTTATTCAGTTGGGTCTCACATATTTTAATTCATCTGTTGAGTTTTCATTTTAAAAATTTTAATTTTCATCACTATAAATTCTCTAGTATCCACTTTGCTTACATTTGTAGTTTCTTTTTTCAGTGTATATTTAATATATGTTTTATATTATTTTTCTGATTTTTCTAATTCTTTGATTTTTTTAAAGTTTAATTATCCTGTCTGTTGCTTCTGATGATTTTCATAAATGGTGCCTCGTGAGAAAGAATTCACTGTAACTACTGCAGTATATCTCTGGAGGCTAGCAACTGTGAACACTGAAATGTATTCATTTTTTTTCTCATTTTCTATACTTTTCAGGCCACACTAATGTATAACTCAAATTTCTAGAAGACCAGTAGTTTAGATTTTAATTTTCAGGAACTTTTTTCCATATTACAAATCAATACACACGTGTTTCCTCCTCCCCTCCTTAGGGTAACAAGTAGCTTTCTCGTATATTCTTCTTCAGTCTTTTTTTCCCTGTAACTGTAGTCCAACAAGGGCCCCGGGTTTGTATAGGGACCTTAGTTCTTTGTCCTCCTTGCACAATCCTGAGGCTTTTTTAAAAAAATTCTAAATTGCTTTTACAGCCCGAGGTTCTTGGATTCTGAGATTTATGACATAAAGGCTCAGGGAGCAGACACAGATTCTATCCCATTGATGAGTCTGGTTTCCTGACTTTTCTCTCATTTTGGATCCTGGATATTTGCCTTTACTTTCATGTTAAGTCAGTTGTGCATCCAAAAGATTGTTTGTTATCTTTTAGAGTATCTTTCTAAATAATATTTTATGAAGGGAAGAACTTTTTTTAGACTGCCACAGTACCACAGAAAAAGTCTCTCTTTTAAAGTTCTCAGGATGTGAGCTGTAGACCTAACACCAATTTATAAGAATAAAGGCATTTTTTTCACTCTAACTCCAACCTTAGTCATAAGAAAACAGTAACAACAAAACCCGCAAAACTTCCAGCCTGACAGGTTCCACCCTCTTTAAACAAAGAAATGTGTGACTTTTCAGTTCACTACATTTGCTTTATTACCTATTTTTATCTCTCTGGAATCAAGATAAGTTACTATTAGCACATTATAAATTTACTGTCTAAGGAAATAACCTTCTCTGATAGTTTGCTTGCATATTATATCGATAATTGATTCTTCAATTACTTTAAGCTGCTTGCCATATTTCTGAGATAATTTTGCATCAAGATATGCGATACATAGATTTCAGTTACACCTTGAAAATCAATTAATCAAATGCCTCATTAGATTTTTTTATTGTTCTTCAATTATAGTTGTCTGAATTTCTCCCCTCCCCTCCTCCCCACCCCACTAGATTTTTATACCTAATATCTAATAAACTAATAAACTAAGACAAACAATGTTACAGATACACAAATTAAATTTATTTCTTATGCTAACATTTTTAAAGACCACTGGTACAACTACTGTTTACGTCTTTGATTTCAGGCACTTTATTCAATGTGACAAAGTGCTTGAAGTGAAACTTCCAATCTTCAGGCATGAAAAGATTTTACTGGACAGTAAAACTTCCAGTAATTTCTTCCAGTAAAATTTACAGTGATATATCCCAGCTTCCTGTCTACCTACCAGATCCTAAACATGCATAGAGATATTATATTTGACTATCAACTGATCCACTACGAGTGTTTATATTGGAAACCTAAAGGTCCATTGATCTAGAGGTGTGTTATTGATTCAAATGGAAATCTATTTTTTTGGAGGAGGACAAAAAATCACTTAGTAAAACAATGTCAAGTAAATAAAACCATAGAAATCAGCATGAGCCACCAAAATATTTAAAAGGCAAAATAATTATAGAAAGTTTGAAATCTTGTGCTTGAAGTAATGAGTCAAAAAATGCAGTTGAGACAAGTAGAATTAAGCCTTTAGTTACCGCTAAAGTAAGTAGTAATGACTTTTGGTTGTCTCAGCAATTGGACTACTCACTGTTTCAAGGATAATAGAATGAGAATACTCATAAACTTGAGGAATAAAGTTGTTTCCATAGTTTGCACTGGCGAACTATGGCTCATGAGACAAATTCAAACTGCTGCCTGCTTTTGTAAGTCAAGGTCTGTTGGAACATAGCCACTCCCACTCATTGAGGTATTGTCTCTTGAGGCATTCATACTAAAAACGGCAAAGTTGAAAAGCTGTGACAGAGACCATCTGGCTTTCAAAGTGTAAAATAGTTATTATTTAGCCCTTTACAGAAAAACATTTGCCAACTTCTGGCTTAAAAAAAAATGTCCATGGAAGAATGTGGTAGAATTTTTATCTTCAAGCAAAAATAAGTTATGTATGAAGGAGTTAAATTATACTGGTTGGCTTCAGAGTGATTATTAACCATTAAAGTTTCTTGAAGTTATTACTGATTTTAAAAACACACACACAGTTTTGTTCTGGCCAGGTAGCTCATTGGTTAGAGCATCATCCTGATACACCAAGGTTGCAAGTTTGATTCCTAATCAGGACACATACAAGAATCAACCAGTGAATGAATAAATAAGTGGAACAACAAACAGGCGTTTTAGTTTCTCTCTGTCATCAACAAAAATAAATAAAAAAACAAAAACAATTTTATGTGTTCTATCCATCAACATTACGGTCATGAGGGAAGTTTATACTTTTCCAGGTTGGAAAATAGAAAGGGGAGCTTATAAAGGGTCAGTGAAATTCCTACTTGACTGCTAATATTATAAGCTGGTATGGAGTTTCATGTTTGGGGCTAGGGTTTAAAATAACTTTTTTTTTAAGTGATTTGAAAAAAAGATTCTATTAATTTTTTTTTTTTTGAGAGGGGAAGGGAAGGAGAGAGAGTGAGAGAGAGAAACAACAATGTGTGGTTGCCCCTTACGCACCTCTTACTGGGGACCTAGCCCACAACCCAGGCATGTGTCCTGACTGGGAATTGAACCAGCGACCCTTTGGTTTAGAGGCCAGCATTCATCCACTGAGCCACACCAGCCAGGGTAAAATGACTTTTCATGTAAAACATTTGTGTATGTAATTCAGAAATGCCCCTTTGCTGGGGCCATCTTATCTGAATTTCTCTTGATATAAGTGACATTCTACCAGCTCATATTTTAGTGCTTCTATAGTCAGTAGATATCTAGCATAGTTATGTTTCTTCCTCTTTGTCCAGGATCGGATATAGTCTATGGTGCTGTGCTCATTTATATAACTACAAATTGTCTGTGTCTTACTTTCTGCAACCTGATAATAATGCAGAAGCAACTTCTACTTAGCTTCCACTATCACATCAGCTACCTCTGGCTTCTGAATTTTTCAAAATGGGATTCAGGAGAAAAATGTTTCCTGAGTTAATCCTATAGAAGCTGTTCTTTCTTTCTAGACTTTTGATTGACAGGTTAATAGCCTTACCCCTTACCCTTCCAGGAGTTGGACTCATAGCATAGCTTACAAGAAGGAAATCCTTATTCCCCTATCACCACCCCCGCTGCCAAAAAAAAGAACTCTCTTACTCTCAATTATTTTATAACCTTGGTACACATGAGGAGTGAAGCATATTTAATAAGTTCTGGGGAAACAATTTTTAAACTTATATATAATGATCTGTTTCTGGGAAATGACAGCTATCAAACTATAGTGGCTGAGAAAAACTGGGTGAGTCTCATTTAAACACAGCATTTCACTGCCCACCTGTGTGGCAGGACATGCATCAGTCCAGACCTCTGACTTCGTGCCATGGCTACTGATGATCTTGTAAGTCAGAAACTGCCTTCTGGCCCTGGCTGGTGTAGTTCAGTGGACTGAGTGCGGGCTGCGAACCCAAGGGTCGCTGGTTCAATTCCCAGTCAGGGCACATGCCTAGGTTGTGGGCCAGGTCCCCAGTAGGGGGAGCGTGAGAGGCAACCATGCATTGATGTTTCTCTCCCTCTTTCTTCTTCCCTTCTCCTCTCTCTAAAAATAAATAAATAAAATATTTTAAAAAGAAAGAAACTGCCTTCTGATGTGGCTATATTCTTGGAAAAGTACCTATGACATATGAAAGCTATTTCTGAAATGCCTAGTATAGAGGAGGTAATACATGCATTATCCTTCCCCTAAGGCACATAATGATCGATATACCAAACCATTTTATCTGAAGTCTCAAATTTATAATTTGTAAACTGAATTCCATTCATGATGATAACTAGCCAGAGCTTGGTACCTGTAACCCGCTTTGACACAACCTTTACCCTCCAGGTCGCCAGAGTTTCCACCAACATGTCTCACACATTTTCCTTATGAGGCCAGCCCAGTTATGCATTTACTCTGAAAACTTGGTACTATAAAGTAAGATTCAAAAGGACTTTTCTCTCTATTCACTAATAAGGTCACTATTGCAATGTACGTAAATACATAGCTTGGATTCCTGAAATCCCCGCCAACAACCTGCTCCTGGCTACATCTGGGCTTATTTCTTACCTCTCCTCTATCTTTCACTCATCTCTTTCCACGTTGGCCTTTGCTATTCCTTGAACACAGAATGTGAGAACCATCTCAGGACATCTTAAATGCTACTCCCTTTCAATAGAACACGTTTCTCTCAAACATATACCTAGTTTGTTCCAACACTTCTTTTTCTTTCCCACACCTCTTTAAGTTCATGCCGAAATAGAAGCATCACCTTCACAGAGAAGCTTCTAACCACTCTGTTTAAAATAATTCTCTCAGTGGATCTGGTCAAGATGGCAGTATAGGTAAAGGCTATACTCAACCTCCTCCTACAACCACATCAAAATTACAACTGAACTACAGAACCATCATCATTAAGAACTGCCTGAAGTCTAGTTAAACAGAAGTCCTATAGCTAAGGACATAAAAACAAAAATCCATGTCAAGACTGGTAGGAGGGACAGAGACCCCAACCAGTCTGGTCTCATACCCACATATGGCAGACAAAAGTCAGGAGAGACATCTCAGCTGAGGAGGTTCCCCCAGAGGAGGGAGGGGTCCTATTCCCACTCCAGGCCACCTAGCCCAGGGTTTCAGTGCTGGGAAGAGATGTCCCCATAACTTCTGGCTTTAAAAATCAGCTTGGAATGTGGCTGAGTGAGAAAGAGGGTGTCTTTAAAAAGGAAGAGTTCTTTTTAAAGGGCCTTCACATGGACTTACTTGGACTCACTCAGTTCCACAGTGGGGGCAGCAGCTCAAAAGACACCAGGGATATATGGGGAGAAACTGAGTTGTCTGGCATCAGGGCGAGAGCTGGAGGGACAGATTATTCCCAGACAGAAGTGCTGGTAGAGGCCATTGTTCCTTTTCTGGGCCATCTCTCCACAGAGCTGGCAGGTAGACACCATATCTGAGACCCCATCAACCTGGCTCACACTGTTTGCCCCACCCTGGTGATTCTGCACCCAAATTATGGGCCCAACCAAGCTGTTTCCAGAGGCTTTTCCATATAAATGACCTGCCTTGGTTCATGCTTTAGACATTCCTAAAATCCCTCAAAAAGCAGCATCTGTCCTCAGCAACCCCGGTACAACTCACTAATAGTCCCCAGGGCTGATGCTAGTGGCAGCTGGCCTTGGTTCAAGGTTGGCCTCTCCTAGGCACCTCCAAGCACAGCACAAGTACCAGCCATCTGCAGATCACTTTGTAGCTCATGCAAGGGGGCCATGGGCAGGGCAGTGATGGTGGCTGACCTTGGTCTACACCTCCTGGGAGGTCTCAGAGCAAGTACACCCATTGGTCAGCTTCAGACTATGTTGAAGCACCACCCAACCTCCTCTACAAAGGACACACTCAAGGGGTGGAGTCAGCGGCAACAGAACCCCAGTGAAGTAAGTCCTGCTCCCTGGAGTCAGTCCCTGCACAACTGCTCCTCCACAGTGGTCGCAGTCAGTCCTTGTGTTTAATCAGTCTGGGGGTAAATAACTCCCATTTCAGTACCAGCAGCAATCAAGGCTCAACTACATCAGCGCGGTGTACACAGCCTACATGGGGGTGGCACCTGCAGTGTACAGCTCCGATGTGTCACTGGACCCTACGGGACACCTACTACATAAGGCCACGCTACCAAGGCCAGAAGTTATAGAAGATCTACCAAATACATAGAAAAAAACATGAAATTAGCCTTTTTTCAAGTCCTTCACTTAATATTTTTAAAACTACATTTATCTCTGGATTTATTTAGTCAAAATTAATGTGTTACCTCCATAAAAAACTCACACTAGTTCAAAAGTGCAATGTTATATTAAAATTATGTTTGTTTTCAGTATTTATTACATTTTCTGGGTTTTGGTTCAGTGGAGAGATGAGATTTTTAAACAATATCAGTGATTCTGGCATGTTCTCCCTCTCAGAAGCATGCCCATGCCTTTCCCCTCCCTCTCCTCTTCACCCACAGGCATGCACCTCCTAAACTCTAAGGGTCCCCATGAAACTTGCAACCAGAGGAGCAATGGGCAGTGGCAACTCTTACCAGGATAGCCCCCGAACCTGTCTACATGGCCCCCTTTTATGACTTCTCAGTGAGACAAAAGCAGCTCCACCTTGGCTCCGTGGAGTCAGCCCCTGAATAACTGATCCTAGGGTAGGTGGTTGCAGCCAGTCCTCACAGATGATTTGCCTGAGGTAAATCCTCCCCAATGACATGCCAACAGCAATCAAAGCTCAACTACAACAGTACAGTGCACACAACTGACCCATGGGGGTGGTAATGGTATGGCATACCTGGAGTTCCCAGTTTAGGTGACGAGGAGGCTGTGCCACTGGACTCTACAGGACACCTACTACATAAAGCCACTTTACCAAGACTGGGAGATGTAGTAGCTCTACAAATTCCAAAGAAACAAATACAGGGAGGCAACTAAAATGAGGCAAAGAACATTTGCCAAATGAAGGAACAGAATAAAAACTCCACAAAAAGAACTAAACAAAATGGAAAGCAATCTACTAGATGCAGAGTTCAAAACCCTGGTTGTAAGTATGCTCAAAGAACTTAGGGAAAACTTCAACAAACAGATAGGAAACATAAAAACAGAGACAGAAAACATTAAAAAGAACCAGTAAGAAATGAAGAATACACTAACTGAAATGAATTATAGGGAATCAACAGTGGAGTAGATGAAGCAGAGGATCAAATTAGAGATTTGGAAGATAAGGAAGCAAAAAACACCCAATCAGAACAGCAAAAAGAAAAAAGACCATAAAAAAGAATTAAAAAAAAAAAAGACCATAAAAAAGAATTTAAAAAAAAAAAAAAAGAGGACAGTGTAAGGAACTTCTGGGACAACTTCAAGCGTACCACCATTCACATCATGGGGATGCCAGAATGAGGAGAGAGAGCAAGGAGTTAAAAAATTATGTGAAAAAAAATAATGATGAAAAATTTAGTTAACCTGGTGAGGGAAGTGGACACATAAGACCAGGAAGGACAGAGAGCCCCAGACAAGATAAACCCAAAAAGGCCCACACAAAGACATATTGTAATTAAAATGCCAAAGGTTAAAGTCAAAGAGAATATGAAAAACAGCTATTTATCTACAAAGGAGTTCCAATAAAACAGCTAACTGATTTTCCAACAGGAACTTTGCAGGCCAGAAGGGACTGGCAAGAAATATTCAAAATTGTGAAAAGCAAGGACCTATAACCAAGGTTAATCTGCCCAGCAAAACCATCACTTAGAACTGAAGGGCAGATAAAGAGTTTCCGAGACAAGAAAAAGCTAGAGTTCATCACCACCAAACCAGAATTACAAAAAATGCTAAAAGGTCTTCTTGAAAATGGAATGGGGTTGGCAGGATGTGTGAAAAAGGTGAAGGGATTAGGGAGTACAAATTGGTAGTTATGGAATAGCCATGGGGATGTAGACTACAGCATAGGAAATTTGGTCAATAATATTGTAATAATATATATGGTGTCAGATGGGTACTAGATTTATCAGGGTGATAATTTAGTAAATCACACAATCTCGAATCACTGGGCTATACAGCTAAAACTAATATAATATTACATGTTAACCATAATTGAAAAATGCAAAATTATTTAAAGAAAAAAGATAAAAAGATGATTTAATCATAATTATAACAGCAAAAATAATATTAATATTTAAATTAAATAATAACTAAAGAGGGAGTCTAAGTGTTTTTACTTGTAAAACAGCTAATTATTAAGGCAGAGAAATTGATGGTTGGGAGGTGGGACATTTTAACCAGTCTTAAAAGTAATGTGACAGTTGGATAAAAATAAGCTAGCATAGCTTTTTCATGTTAATATTTAGCAATGTGCATTGACATCTCTTGAGATATTTTATTGCTAAAATCTGTTCTTTTTTTGGTTACCTCAAAAATCTAACCAGAAAGAGGGAGTCACCTGCCCACCCCGCACAGTGGAATCTGCATCGTGCGCAAACTCCTGGGAGAGATTGATTTACCGTTACAACACATTTTAGCAGATGTCCTGGTGCTCACTGTATGTGTGTTGTACAAACACATGTGTTCTGAAGTTTTTAATCTTATTGATATATTTTACAAATGTGTTTCCAAGGAATAAAGATTATTCTTGTTTGAAAAAATAAAAGAAGTGGATTTCATCAAATTCAGAACAACCTTACAGATACTATATCGGGAGCATGTACTTGAATAAGCTTTGGTCCTTCTGCGGATACAGCACTGACCTTAATCCAACCTCCCACTTAGCACGTACGGGAAGTCCTGGACGCATACACGGCCATACTCTCCTGGGCTGCCCTCGGTGAAGAGAATTCTCGCCCACTGCACAGTCATTGATTGCATTTCTTCTGTGGGTTTTCCTACTGTAAAGGAAAACTTTTTATTTCTACCACAGGATTTGACAATAGTAATTATTTAAAAGAACATAATTAAGACAAGGCCACCATGAAAAAACAATGTTTTGAATATGTATCATTTTTATGCTTGGGACTAATTTTATTATTTTTGGAACTATTACAAGACTTCTGTTAAACGTGTTGAATGTTAAGAGGAAACAGAATCTTGGCAAATGTGGAAAACCAGCTACAGAAAACATCTCGGCTAGAGCTTGAGAAACGCCAGGGAGGCATGAGATGATTGCCCCCTCCCCAACTGCCAAAAACACAGTCAGAGGAATTGCCTTGAAGAAAAATACGACTGTTACATTGCTGTCTTTATTTGTATATTTACAGGCAAAAGACCATAAAGTGATACTTCTCAGTTAAATCTACTTATAAGTAGTAGAGTACAACATAGAATTACTTTTCTTAAGGCAAATTTGATGCAAAGAAAGTAATATCTTTCAAATAAATAAATAAATAAATCTCTTTAGTATTCTCTATTACAATACCCTGCTTTTTTTTTTTTTAAATCCTCACCCAAGGACATTTTTTTCATTGCTTTTAAAGAGAGAGGCAGGGAGAGAGAGAGAAATGTCAATGTGAGAGACAAACATCTATTGTTTGCCTCCCGTACATGCCCAGACTGGGGATCATATGCACCTGGACTGGGAATCAAATCCTCAACCCAAGTATGTGCCCCAACTGGGAATCAAACCCGGAGTATTTCAGTTATGGAACGAACCAACCAACTGAGCCACACTGGCCAGGGCTTCCCTGCTGTGATTTTCTTCATAGTAGCTGTTACTACTTTATTTTACATTATGTCCTATTATTTACTTATTTTTGTCTATGCTCCTCAGTAGGATGTAAACTCCACAAAAATAGGCTATGGCCAGTATGTGGAATAGTGCATGAAATCTAATAAGCATTCAATATATATTGGTTATTGTTGTTGTTTATTGAGATATGACTGATATCTAACACTTTAGTTTTAAGTATGCAACATGAGTTAATGCATGTGTATATTATAAAATTATCACTATAATAAGTCTAGCTAACATCATCACAACACATAGAATTATCTTCTTATAATCAAGAATTTTATGATCTAATCTTTCAGCCAGTTTCAAATGCACAATAAATTATTATTGACTACAGTTACTATGTTGTACATTATATCCTTAGGTTCCATTTATTTTATAATTGGAAATTTGCACCTTGGACCACCTTCACCCATTTCACCTCCCCTCTCTTCTAGCAACCACCAATCTCTTCTCTGTATTTATGAGTTTCTCTTTTTCTTTTTTTAAGATTCCATATATGAGTAAGATCATAAGGTATTGACTTTCTCTCTCTGACTCATTTCACTTAGCATAATACCTTCAAGGTCCACTACATTGTCACAAATGGCAAGATTTCATTCTTTTTTGCCCAACATTTTCTTTATCCATTCATCCATCAGTTGTTCTGCTTGCTGATTAAGAAAACGTTAGTGAAGAATACAGAGCCAATGGTAGAGTATACGGTGGTCATGATGGGGTGGCAGTGATGGGGGATGGTTTTTTATGAGTCCATAGTTAACTCATGTGATTTCAAAAGGTGAACTTCAGACAGTTCTCTCCTTAACTTTTTTTTTAAGATTTTATTTATTTTTTGACAGAAGGGAAGAGTGGGAGAGAGGAAGAGAAACATCAATGTGTGGTTGCCTCTCGCACACCCCCTACTGGGAACCTGGCCAGCAACCCAGGCATGTGCCCTGACTGGGAATCGAACCATAGACCCTTTGGTTTGCAGGACGATGACATTCAATCCACTGAGCCGCACCAGCTAGAACTCTCCTTAACTTTTGATGATGTCTAAAGTAAGACAAAGATAGAAACTTTTGGCTTCTGTGATGATTAATTTTATGTGTCCCACAGTGCTCAGATATTTGGTCAAAAATTATTCTAGATGTTTCTGTGAGACAGTTTTTTTTTTTAAGATTTTATTTATTTATTTTCAGAGAGAGGAGAAGGGAGGGAGAAAGAGCAATGTATGGTTGCCTCTCACATGGCCCTCATTAGGGACCTGGCCTGCAACCCAGGCATGTGCCCCGACTGGGAATCGAACCGGGACCCTCTGGTTCCCAGCCCGCGCTCAATCCACTGAGCTACACCAGCCGGGCAGTTTTTTTTGTTTGTTTGTTTGTTTGTTTGTTTGTTTTAATGAGATTAAAATTTAAAGTGGTGACTCTGAATAAGGCAGATTGCCCTCCATTGTACAAACAGGAACCACCCAATCAGTTGAAAACTGTAATAGAACAAAGACTGATCTCCTCTCAATAAGGAATTCTTCCAGCGGACTACCTTAGGACTTAAGCTTTATATTGGTTATTCCCTGGGCCTCCAGTCTGCTAGACCACCCTGTAGATTTGGGACACACACACACACACACACACACACACACACACACACACACACATCTACTGGATCTACTAATTTTGGTTCTCTGGAGAACTCTGACCGATATCAATATCGCTTCCAAGATGGGGCCATCGACTTAAATATCTATAACTAACATGTAAGCCAAAAATTACATATATTTATAATCTGTAGCTCATATGAGACTTAACTATTTTCAAAGTTGGACCGACAATGACAAAGCAAATTAAGGGGGAGAAATAATACAAGAATAAAACTATTTAATTAAAATAAGTCTATCCACCCCATAAAGACTATCTACTAAAACTCTGACTTTTCAACATAACACTTTTCTTGTCCCAAATATTTTTTCAATAATATGGTACTAATAGCATCTGCACATCAGTATTAAATGATATATTACCTGGTCTATGAATCTGGTCCTAATCTGGCCTTGTCAGTATGCCATGCAGAACAAGAGAAAAGAGAGGCAAAGACTTCCTGCAGCTGATGATAGCATCAGCAGCAATCTAGGTAATGAAGAAGATAAAGGTCACAGAAGCACTGAGAAGCCAGATGGCTGGATCTGAACAGTGGACGTTGGATTCATTTATCCATCCTTTTCCATTTGCAGAGGAGGTAGAGGTAGCGATGTGCAAGGATGGATATCTGCCCTCAAGGTCCAGGCCTCTCTGAGCTCCTTATCCCACTCAGGGTGGCAGTCAGCAGTGCAAAAGAGAAAGCAGCACATAGGGTCCCCCGGTCAACACCCCAAATTCTCATCAGTTACATGAAATGGTTTCTCCTCTCTGGAGGATGAGCTAGGAAAAGAAAATGTACCCTCTTCTATGACACATGCATGGGTGAGAATATAGAGAAGAAAGCAATGAGCAAGTACTAAGACGTGAAAATTCACCATATTCACAAGGAATGATGAGGAGGGCAGGAAAGACATTAAGTTCCCATGGAGGTCAGGGATGAACAAGAAACACGGTGAATTGGAGCAAGAGAGAGTTTAATGATGAAGTGATTAATAGTGACAAATGATGTCAAAGGGTGGAGGATAATAAATAAAGGTCATTGTAGGTGATTATATGTCTAAATTTTATGACCTATGGAGGGTCATAATACTTACTTCGTTTTGGAGTCCACCAGGTAAATTATAAATAATTCTGTAATATGCAATACTTAGCATGGCATTTATTTAGAGGAATCAAATTTTTGAAATAAATTTACATTCAGCATATCTGCCCATGATGGAGAAAAAATGACCATGCTGCCCTGAAGTTAAAGTTGAGGTTCTTAAGAACCATGTTTATATTCTAATTTCCCACAATCTTTTATTACTTTATCTTAATGAGATTCTCAATTGCGTTTTCTCCTTCCCAGAAATTCCGAGTTGACCCCAACTGTAATCACTCATATGATAGCTAGAGATGAGGCTGCTGCTTTTGGAAAACTTTACCTGAACTTTGTACTCACATAGCACTTTGTTCTTTAATCAGCTGGAACTTAAGTACTCCCCAAACTCAAATACTTTATTGTCTATTTTTGGACTCAGAATTTAGCAATGTTCCTAACATGTAATAATTAAGTCATAGACATTTATTGAAAATAATAAAAGAATGAATCATAATCAAGTCAGTGGGAAAACAAACAAAATAAACCATGCTACCATTGTCAGATTTTGACCCTAGTTTGGGGTACCAAACTAATAGAAGTGAAATCACAGTGTAGAATATATATTTAAAAGCAGTACAAAGTATGACTTGAACATAGGGATACTGGATCAAAATTAATACAATAGGATTATGGTTAGTCAGGGAAGACTTCCTGAGGGAAGCCAGTTTCAAAGCTCTTCTTAGAGAATCCAATAGGCATGGAATAGAAGTAGATGTGAGAATATCTAGCTCTGGGGATGAGAAAAACATTCAAGACTGGAGGGGAATGAGGAGCAAAATCTTAAATCTGGTTTCTACAAAAAATAATTATACAGAGCAAAGCAAGCCAGTCTATTTAAATGGACTGAAGAGAACCCTTTTGCTGGCACAATAGAGGCAAGGATCAGCTGGAGAGGACCACTGGGGACGCCAGGCTGAAGGGTTTGGATTTCACATGGTAGACACCAGGGTGCTGTTGCCTAAGGGTCCTTGAGTAGGAAGAACATGATGAAAATGGTGCTTGAAACAGATTACGCTGGTAGCAGGGGGTCAATAGCCTAATACTGTAAAGGGGAACCATTATACACCTACCATACTCACCAAAACATTACACTTTGCTACCCTACAGGCTTCTGTGATTGCAAGAGACTCTTAAGGCCCTGCACTTTTATGGCATATTTCATTCACACCCTTTGCCAAAGGATTTCTTGTCCCTTTCTTTCCTCTTATCTTTGTGCTTTAACAAATGCCCTGCCACTGGCTAAGAAGGAAGCACAATCATTTGTTTTCTGCTGCCCATGGCAGATTGATGGGAACAGTTGCATTTTAAGCTACTTCTCCGTATTTCCTTGACAGTGACTTGAGCTGTGACGGGGACATTAACCTTAGGGGTGAGGAAGCAATTCTTACTTCATGCTTTCTCAGTCCAGAGCTTCTCCTCAGCAGGGAGAAAGCAAATCACGTACATTATTTGAAGCAATTTTGAGATTTATCCACCGGGTGCTGACCTATAATCAATTGAACTTTGCTTAAAACCTCCGAATGGATTTTTAACTGCTGCTATGGGGCGAAGGGAGACACTTTCATGCAGCCATGTTCTCGAAACCAGACTTCTCTAAAAAAACTGTCCCAAAGCCCAAGGAGCACGCTGCATTTTTAACCTTGAGTTGGCTTGTAGCCAGTTTCAAAAATAGAGCCAAAGCTCATCTTCTTTCTTAAAAGCATAACAAATACAATGAAGAGAAGACTCTCGGAATTCAGTTTTCCTGAAATTTATGTCACAGTCTTAAACACCATCATGATTTTATAAATGAAGACTAAAGGTTAACCCATATCAAGTTATTTTTCATACCTGCCCACGCTCTAATCTTACTAGAGAATTTGAACTAGGGATGCTTTAAGAAATTCACACCTGGATTGTAGATTAAGTAATCAGATTATAATTCATATAGTTTTGCTTCACTGGCAATCTATTTTGTTGACAGTTGATGCATCCAATTCAGGAATTTAATGGTTAGTCAAATATTTACTAATAAATTTTAAATGAGAGTACATTTCATCCTATGCTATGGCCTTCTGGGGTTATACCAACCTAACATCCTTTGATCTTATGTCAATATTTTTCTCCTTCTCTACTACTACGATTACTACTACTACTACTACTACTACTAATAATAATAATAATAATAATAATAAACTGAATTAAAATTATTTGGAACTTAAAAGTTGCTGCCTTGCGGACGCACACTTTCTGGGGTATCATAGTACAGGGTTGAATCTTGGGGACACTGAGACGTGGCATAGCCCGCCACAGCAAGATGCTTCTGGGCAATGTGTCAGAGGCTGTCAGCTTCAGAGGGTTCCCTGTGGAGTGGGGCCTGGCAGGCAGCAGATGAAGAGACGTGTCTAGGACATTGAAAAGTGACAGTCATGTAATCCGGAATGTGACTGCTTTTCTACCTTGTCAGGGGTAAACTTTATGATCACCTGAGTGACTGGCTAAAGTGTTGGCTAAATGAGAACCTAACAAGAACAGGGAGACTATTTATAGAAGGACTACCTCACTCTTAACATTGCTGAAAGGAAGTGTTTATGTCCAGGAGTTCTGGTCGTAGGTATAAGAACTAGCATGGAATCTTAGAAGTAATAATAACAGGTAACAATTACTGAGTGCTCACTATCTGCCAGATATTATTCTAAGAGTTTCACATGGGTTATAACTCAATTCTTGCAATCAACCTAAGAGGCAAAAATTTTATCAGCATCAGTTTCTTTTAATAAGTAGTGAAAAATTAAATATTTTGCCCTAATAGTATAACTATTAAAAAATGGAGAAAAATGTAAAACTAAATATTATAAAAATAACCTCTAAACATTAAAAAATATATATATGTGTGCATGTTTATGTATGTATGTGAGTATCATAATAATATTTGAAATGCCCTGGCAAGGAAAATAAGAGAAATTTATGTATATTGTGATTACATTTATGTAACTAGTACCTATATTTAAAACATAGACAGTTATATATATATATATTTTTAAGATTTTATTTATTTATTTTTAGAGAGACGAGAAGGAAGGGAGAAAGAGCAATGTATGGTTGCCTCTCACATGGCCCTCACTGGGGGAACCTGGCCCGCAACCCAGGCATGTGCCCTGACTGGGAATCGAACCAGGACCTTTTGGTTCCCAGCCTGCGCTCAATCCACTGAGCTACACCAGCCAGGGACAGTTATATATTCTTTTGAAAAGTGGCAAAAATCTCAGCTAAGTTATTTTCTGTTGTTGGGTGAAAGGTGGAACTTTTAAGTGATGAACTAAAATAATTAGCTGAGGAGATTTCCCATCGAAGTGTTAGAGGTGCAGCCCAGTTGCTCCTTACTGCTTATAGTAAAAGTGAGAGAAAAGAGATACATTGAAAAAGAACAGAACTTGATGATTTAGAAAATTACCAGCCTATCCCAATAGTGTGTCCACAGTGAGGTACCACTATGAACTTACTAGCATGGCTGAAATGAAAAAGATTGACCATACAAAAAGTTCTTGAGGATGTGAATGCACTAGAAATTCATAAACTGCTAGTGGGGATATAAAATGCTGTAACCACTTTGAAAAGCTATTAGACAAGTTTCATTTAAAGAGTTACACATAACACCTATCACATGACCCAGCTCTTCCACTCCTATATATTTACTCAAGAGAATAAAAAGCACAGGTCCATACAAGGACTGGTACATAAATGTTGATGGCATTTTTTTAAAGATTTTTTAAATATATTTTTAGAGAGAGGAGAAGGGAGGGAGAAAGAGAGGGAGAGAAACATCAACATGTGGTTGCCTCTCACATACCCCCTACCAGGGACCTGCCCTGCACTGGGAATTGAACCAGTGACCCTTTGGTTCACAGGCAGCACTCGATCCACTGAGCCACACCAGGCAGGGCTCGCATTTTCATTTGTTATAGTCCAAACTCGAAACCACCCAGATGCCCATCAATAGATGAATAGAAAAATTGACTGCTGTATATCCATATGATGGGACACTACTCAGCATTTAAAAAGAATGAACTGATACATACTAGGATATAGATTAATCTAAGAATAAGTTAAGTGTATTGAGTGAAAGGAAGTAAAGAGCACACATCTGTATAATTTCATTTATATAAAACCATACAAAATGAGAACTACATGGACAAAAGCTAACAAGCAATTGCTTGGACATGGGCAGCAGAGGACAAAGATTATAAATGAGTAAGAAAAAATGTTACAGGGTGATTGATTTGTCTATTTTCTTGATTTTAGTGATGGATCATGGATACACACATATTCCAAAATTTATCAATCTGTACACTTTAAATATATGTGGTGCATTGTATATCAGCTATTCCCCAATTAGACTGTTAAAAATATATGAGGATAATTTCTCCATCCTGTTAAATGTTTTTCCAAATATCTTGTATAATATATTACCACATGGATAAATTATAATTTATACAACCATTCTATTTATTTAAAAACTTTTACTTAATATTTAATTTATGCTATTCATTAACACAATGAAAGGAACAAAATATTCAAAGGAGATTGCTTTTCATATTTAGAGAAACTAGCAGTTGTTTTACAACAGATAAAAATAGCTACATATTTTTTATTAGAGTTCTTTCCTCTTTTTCAATGAATCTGTCAAATATTTGTGAGTGCTGGTTAAAGTAAAGCATACATGAGACAGATATTTGAGAAATATTTTTCAGGTAATTATGTGTGGTGAAGATTGCTAGCACAAACTTAGGTCAATGGTTCTAGTTTCCTCCTTGATATACTTTAAAATTACATTTCTAAATGTTCTCTAAGTTTTAAGTGAAGCCACATGATTAGGTTTTGCGGCCAATGGATTGCCACAAGTAAAAGCAATGCATACCATCTTCATGCCTGGTCCCCAAGCATCTCCTGTTGTGATCCTCTGTGCTCTTTCCTGTTCTGCTGCCTGGATTTCGTACAACTTCTGGAGGACTTGTGAGCCTCAGAGGATCATGTGGCCATAGATGCAAAGAGAGCTCAGATCCCTAAATGATTGTATAGAGCATTGCCTCTCCTCTCCCAACTAATCCACAACAGTCTGTGACACAAGAAAGAAAACAGCACCTTATTGTATTGTCATTGAGATTTTGGAATGGTTTGTAATAGCCGTTAGCATATGGTGACTAAATTACCTATGTCACGTGTACCTAATTGTAAATGAGTGTGTTTAAAAATAAATGAGTTTTTCTCTAAAGAGAATTACATAGCAAGACTAAGACAAATGAAATAAATTTGTATTCTACTTTTCTAATTCACTTCAAGTTTTTGCTGCTGATTCTTATTTCAATGATATGGAAAGATATAAGGAGCATGTGGATGAATAAGAGGACAGGGTGATGTGAGTGCATCAAAAGAAATAATGTCGGTTTTGTAGATGTTGGGTAACCAACAGTTTAAAATTACTTATAAAACTAAAATAAACAGATGCACCACATTTGTTGAGATGATATAAATAAGAGCTTCAACATATGTTTTAAGTTATTTAAATGTTTACAATTTAAGATTTGGTCATCTTGATTGAGCTAGTTAGAATTTATGTTATTTTTATTACCCACAAAAAATACTAGTCTCTAGTGACTTCCACAAAATTTTACCACTGCCCTTTCAAAGGACTGTGACATACTCAGATATACGTGGTCACTTATATTCCTACTAACTTGGTTGTTATTTCTCACTTTCCGCAGGAATACACAGTTTAAATGTTGAGTCCTTACTATTCATAGCTTGTTCTTTCTAGTTGGTAATGTTGCATGACATTCCAGTGCCCGCAATGAGGCAATGAATTACCCTGAAAGATTATTTGTCAGTCATATGTGCCCCTAATGTGACAGGATGGAACCAATTAGACCTTTTAATCACCCAACACCTAAATCTACAACTCAGAGTAGATGGAGACATGGTCTTGGATTCTCCAAAGAATTTCACTCTAGAAAACAGTTCAGGTACTCACAGGAATAACTGTGGTATCTTCAAAAGAACACTAGATCTGCAGTTAAATTTAAATTAGAGTTTTGGGTGGGTGGGTGTGTGTGTGGGTGTGTGTGTGTGTGTGTGTGTGTGTGTGTGTGATCTGGTATTTATTAGTAGTTTGATCAGAGAAATTCAAAGTCCTCCATACTGAAGGGATTATGGAATTTTAGGTTGTCTCTTAGGCTGTAGGCTAAAAGGCCTCAGCTTGTCATACTGGTTGAGGTTTGCCCAGGCGACAGACCTGAAGCTGCATCAGCAAAGAATCTAAGAGAAGGATCCTTTTCTTCTAGCTGGGGTCTGTGCGTGAGATACACCTATACAGACAGTAGAAAGAAGTGTCAGGCATTTCTTCCTCATCAGGAAAACTGTACAGTTCCATGATCTGCTCTAAGTCACAGGCAGCCATGTACAAAGCAGGAACTGAGGCTACCAGCCTCTCTAACTGAGGATCTTGCATTTGGTCATCACTTGTGGGACTCTCGGTGATGATAGAATCCTGTGCCAAACTGAAAAGGCCTACAGGCTGAGGCAGAAGGGAACTATAGAAACCTGAAACTGCAGGAAAAAAAGAGTAAGGATTGGTTGATGTTATGGGTGATGTGGGCACAATCTTGGTTGGAAGAATCTGATTTGGTGACAGCTGTTGCTGTTGTTCCCTCAGTTTAACTCGTCAGTTCCTGAACCAAGTCTTTATTGTTGATTCTGGTAGGTTGAGTTTCACAGAGAGTTCCTTCCGGAGATTTTTATCTGGAGCATGGTGTTGCTTAATAGAGCCTCCAACTGTTCATGCTGCATATGCATAAATGAGGTGCGTCTCTGGTGCTTCTTCTACGTTGCTGTGTGACTCAGTTGGCTGGGTTTCACCCCACAAAGCAAAAGGTCGCCTGTTTGACTGCTGGTTGGGGCACATGCCTGGGTTGCAGGTCCAGTCTCTGTCTGTGCTCAAGAGAGGCAACTGATCGATGTTTCTCTCACACTTTGATGTTTCTCTCCCTTATTTTGTTCCTCCTTTCCCAGTTTCTTGGGACCAGCTGGATTCTGTGGTATCATGTTCATGCTGGAATCATCCTTGTGGTTACAAAGGTCTGACTGGGGATTCTCTGGGGTCATTCTGTTCATCAGAGGCACTGACATGTGGGATGAAAAGCTGTGATCCACTTTGCCTTGTAGTATCTTGTCGGTGCTGTGATCACTCATGTAGACAAAAGAGTGGGTCTGGGGAGTCCCCGGGGCTCTTCTGTTCATCTGGGCACCAGAGAACTGCATTGGTAGGTCTTTGACAAGCCTTTTAAGCTGGCTCCTCATCCTTCGGGTACCACCACCTCTTTTTAAATTAGAGTTTTAGAGACTTCTGCCAAGATGGCAGCGTAGGTGGTCGCACTCGCTGCCCGCACATCCAGAATGTCC